>KB673645.1:6694832-6720040 GCA_000349145.1 Anopheles dirus
GGGGGCTGGGAGGTGGACAGATGGATGAGGTGTGTAAAAATGGAACCATCAACGCGCACGGGCTTGGCTCCCCGAGCTCCACCGTCCCCCCGTGTGTGACTGGGTGGGAACAAGTGGCCGGAAAATAGTAAGATGCTTGCGTTAGCGCGATATGGGTGTATGTGTGTGTGTGTGTGCGTGTGTGGGCAACACTACATCCACACACACACACTGGTCCCGAGAAGATGCCCGGATGTACGCGATGGTTTCGCAAAAGAAGAGGCAAATCTGTGCTCCAAGCGGACCAAAACGTCCTCATTCAAACACACACACACCCCGGAGCACGCGCTTAGATTGGTTAATCCGAATCATGCAGAAAGCAGGAGTAGAGGCTGTTCTGGCCACGACAGCAAACTAATGAAAAATCACGTCCGCTGACGCTTGCCTTGCATAGCGTTTGCGGTGCGGACCAATTTTTGGAACCGGCTGTACCATGATGGAATCGGAAAAGAACTTGACCACGGGCAAGCGGATCACGCTCTCGAAATCGAGTCTCGTTTTCATTCAAATTCCCCTTTCTTTATGGTGATGTACGGAAGAATAGCAAAGCTTTTTTCCCCCCGAAACGTAACTCTATCCCTTTTATCGCTCATACATTGGGCGATAATCGATCGGATTAATAAAGTTTTTCCGAACCTCCGAAGTAACGTGATATATGCATTGTAATAATTGAATAAACCGTGAGCTCTAATGGTAATGGGCCCACAGACATGCCACACTTCCTCGCTGTGAGAAATTAACCTATAAAACGGTCAATTGTAATCTGTATTGTGGACATCGGATTTCGGCAGGCTTTATAAGCTAATAGTTGATGGAAATTGCGTCAAAAATCTGCAAAAATGCATCCTTATTTGTGTGTCTCAATGTCACGAGGACATTCTCTCCAAATACGGTTGCACTTGTTGGTCAACTGGCCAAATTATTATACCAAAGCTTGGCGTACTTATCTGAAAATACGAATAGTCGATTTCCGACACTAGCAGGAGAAACATTTTGTGAAAGACACACTTGTATGTTTTGTAGCAGAGAAGTAACTTTGGTGTGTACTTCCCTAATATTACTATTATACTTTTGGTTAACCACCATGCTTATGCCTTACTCAATTAAGTACAGCATGCTGATACATATTTATGTTTAATATTCAGTTCAAAGGACATGCGTCTAATTGAACTTTGGCATCTGCTTTGATTGCATATTGACAACCAAAGTTCTAGTCTAGGCATGGGCATTACGATTCCTTTCGAGGAGCGGAGTGAATCAAGAGCGCTCCTAACCGCGAATCACGAGTGAGCGATGCTCACAACCGCTCTCATAAATGAGGAAAAACCAGATGTATGAAACAGGTTCGCACACCCGCTAAAAAACTATTTTCTTCATCATACACATGCATACACCGACTCAACAATTAGTTTCCGAAGCAATTTTGGAAGCTTTTCCCGGTAAACGTTTAAAAAACGACCGTGTACCGATCCTAATATATGCTTGCAAGCTTTCCTTGCTAAAATATAGAAGCCACTTACGAATCAGTCCCATGAATCAGCATGCAAGCTTCCTCTGCTACTAGCACCGAACGAGTCAACTTGCGAGGTCTCTCTTTCGCTCTCTCTATCTCTCTCTCTCTGTATAGCAGCAACTTGCAAGCGAAAGAGGGAGAGAGAGAGAGAGAGAGATTTAAGAGTTGACTCGCGAGCGCATTTTGTACTGCTGCAACTTGATGCCGGGACTGATTCGTGAGCATTTTGTGTACTTTTAATGGGAGTGGTGATGATACATCGTTCAACAAGCGAACGGAAGGTGTTCACTCCTCACTAGGAATCAAAGGAAACATAAGATTTCGATTCCTTTTTCCCATGCCTAGTATTCTACTCCTCAGCTGTCGATGAAGTCGTGAAAGTTATTGAATTCGTTGGATTTTTTTCACATTGCGATTAATAGGGCATTGCTCGAAAAAACTCCATTCCTGTATGAAATCGCTAAAACTTATCTGAATAGTTCTTCCGCAATATATATCGACTTGATATTTGATTTATCGTTTGGTGTTCCACTTTGACATTTGGATGCATAATCGATTATTTTAGGCGATAAGGATATCTTTAACTAAACACTGTCGAACCTACTCGATGGAATCTATCCTCAGATTCAACCCACCAGACCAAGCTGTTTTACTAACTCTCCCATCTCACTCCCGCATTCTGTTTCTTACCCTCTGCAGGGCAAAGCCTCGACTGTCCCCGATCGGCGGCCGTAAAACGTACACCGAGGACGGGCTGCAGAACGCGCTGCAGGACATCCTGAGCGGCCGGCTCGGCACACGGCGGGCCGCGGTCCAGTACGGCATCCCGCGGTCGACGCTGCGCAACAAGGTGTACAAGATGGCGCTCGGCGGCAAGCGCGGCATGGCGGACCTGCTCGAGGACGACGACGACAAGGACTCGCAGGACGGCGACATGAAGGATGCCGATCTGCTGGACAAGCTGCCCCAGCACGTGCTGGCGGACGTGCTGCTGAAGATGTACGGGGCCGGTGCCGGTGCCGGTATCAGCACACCCCGCACTCACGAACCCAACCTGACCCCGACCCCACCCGCCACCGCCACCCCACCCGCCCAGCGTGCCACGCCCGAGCCGGCCTCGCTGGACATCGCCGGCATGAGCCTGAAGACGCATCCGGGCGCGGGACACATCCGCCAGCCAGCGGTCCCACCGACGGCGACTCCCCCGGCGACCACCCAGCCCCCCCAGTCGTCCCCACTGGTGGCGGCCGCGGCCGCCTCGCCCCTGCTCGACCCCAGTCTGGTGATGCAGGTCCAGCGCATCCTGCAGGTGACGGCGACGGCCCAGGCGCAGACGTCCAGCGAAACGCAGCAGGCCCTGGCCGAGCTGCCCGAACTCCTCCGCAAGATCATCGACCAGCAGCAGCTGCTGGCCGACCAGATCAAGAAGGCGAGCGCGACCGGCGGCGTGCCACCAACGGCGGCGGCGGCGTCGTCGACTGCCCCATCCCAACCGGCCACTCCAGCCGGCAACTCCTCCGCGCTGGACGCGGCCCTGGCCCGGTCGCCCTCGCTTAGCGCCGCGCTCAACGCCAACGGAGCCGCCTCCCAGGCGGCCGCCCTCGACTCGTGCTATCTTCCGTTTCTCCAGCAGCTCCAGCAACAGCAGCAGCACGGGAAACTGCGCACGATGTCCACCGGAACGCCGGACACGCCCGCCTCGATGTCCTCGGTCGAGCTGAACGATGCCGCGAGCGACGACCCGCACGTGATACTCAAGATTCCGTCCTACGGACGAGGCCCCGGCGCTTCGCCCGGCGTTGGCGTCCCAGTCAGCAGTAAAAACGGGGACCTCGAGCGTCACCTGCACCACCACCACCACCACCATCACCACCCCCACCATGCCCACCACAACCTCACCCCTTCGCCACCGACGGCGGCGGCCGCCGCCGTGCTCAGTAGCTTCGGTGCGACGCCCACCCGGGCCACCCATCCCGCCGCCAGCCCCCAGGCAGCCCTCCTGCTGAACAGCGCGGCCGGCGGAGTGGGAGGAGCCACCTCGGCGCCGCCCTCCTCACAGGTCTCCCTCGCGTCGTCCCTGTCGTCCTCATCCCCACTGTCCTCGCTGTCGGTCGCGTCATCGGTGGCGCAGCAGCAACAGCAGCAGCAGCAGAACGATCGAGTATCCCAGCCGAACCATCTGTCGGTCATCTCACCGCCGCTGATGAACCTCCGGGGCGTCTCCAAAGCCGACGCGGCCATCTCCCCGCCCGTGGCGGGTACGCCCACCGGCAAGTCGATGCTCTCCGTGCACGAGGTGATAGCGCGCAGCATCAGCAAGAACTTCCAGCAGCATCAGCAACAGCAGCAGCAGCAGCAGCAGCAGCAGCAACAGCAACAGCACTCAGACCAGATGAAGCGGCCGAGCATCTCCGTCATCAAGACGCTCGGGGACATCTCGCACTTCGGGACGGCGGCGGCGGCGGCCGCCGCCGGACTCGGTTCAGTGGGCAGTGCGGCTCAGTTGGCCGCGGCCGCCGCTGCCGCTGCAGCCGCCGCCGCCAACAACAACACCGGCACCGGCGGCAAGGGCACGCGGCCGAAACGGGGCAAGTACCGGAACTACGACCGCGACAGCCTGGTCGAGGCGGTGAAGGCGGTCCAGCGCGGCGAGATGTCGGTGCACCGGGCCGGCAGCTACTACGGTGTGCCCCACTCGACGCTCGAGTACAAGGTGAAGGAGCGCCACCTGATGCGGCCGCGCAAACGTGAACCCAAACCCCAGCCCGGCCTGGACGACCATCACCGGCTCGGGGGCAAATCGGACGGGTCGGCCTCGTTGCGCGCCCTCGACAAGGCGAAGGGCGCTCTGGGGGGACTCGGTGGCGGGTCGAAGGGTGGCGGTGGAGGCCTCGGCGGCAAGAACCATCACCACCTGCAGCAGCAGCAGCAGCAGCAGCAGGCGCAACAGCAGCAGCAGTCCCAGCAACAGGCGCAGCAGCAGTTCTCGGCCGGTTCACCGAACGGAGCGCTCGGCGGCAAGATGCCCCTGTTCGATACGGCCGCCATCGCGTCCCAGCTGCCGTACGGGGCGCCCTTCTTCTGGCCGCACGCGTCCGGGTTCGCCGGCATGCCGGGGGTGGACTTTGCGCGCGGCCAGCCCACCGCCGACGGGTTGTTCGGCTCGCCGGCGCTGATGCAGCGCTTCCAGCAGGATCCGACCGCCCCGAGCCCGCTGTCGCCGGCCGACACGCGACATCACAAGTCCGTGGCGGCGGCGGCCGGCGCCAGCGGTACGACGTCCGGCGGCGGGACGGTCGCGCTGCCGAAAGGGAGCATCGTGCGCGAGATGGCCGAGCAGCTGTACGACGGCAGCGGCACCAACGGCGGCTCCTTCCTGGACGACATCATCCGGCAAAGCCTGGACAAGAAGTCGGGCGACCTGGCCGCCGGCCACAGCGCCCTCTTCGACCACCTGCTGAAGAACAAGCTGCGCGCGGAGGACGGGCCCAAGGCGGCGACGAAGCGGGCCGCCCCGAGCCCCCCGATCGGCTTCCACCCGGACGGCATCAAGCGGGAGCGGGCCAGCCCGGGCGCCTCCTCCACCTCCTCCACCGGCAGCAGCACCGCCACCACCACCCACCAGCGCATGGGACTTAACCTCGGCCACGAGCCGCACGGGCACGGGCACGGGCACGCGACCGAGCAGCTGCTGGCGAAGAACGTCGAGAGCCTGATGAAACTGCACGAGAACCTTTCGTCGATGTCCGTGGCGCACCTACAGCGGACCGCGATGGAAGAACTCAACGGTACGCAGGGCTCCGGCGGGCCGGGTGGCGTGGGCGGGTCGGACGGCGAACCGGACGCCCCCAACCATCACAGCAGCCTGCGCCACAGTCTGCAGCACCAACACCACCAGCACCACCACCAGCGGGGACTCGCGGACGACAGCTCATAGGGCCGGCTGCGCGGTGCATCGCCAATGCAACTGCGACGACCCATCTGCTGAGCGTAAGTGTGCGTGATGCCGCAGAGCGTGTGTGCGTGTGTGAGAGTAGCACCACACGCATGCGGACAGAGGAACAGAAGGAGACAGGCCAGAAGGCAGGCAGGCAGGCAGACAAGGCAGGCAGTTGACCGTTGAAATGGAGAATCCATAGTTCAAATATTATTCTTATATTAACTGTATATCACCTGTAGTCAAACGGAGATTGGGGTGGAGTGTCTGGGACAGACGAAGGCAAAACCGGGCCGATGCAGTAACCGAGCGAACGGAACGCTGAACAAACAAAACTAGCTACCGTTAACAGAGAGAGAGAGAGAGCGCGCACGAAGTGTTAACAATTTTATCCATTTAAGGGCGGAGGAATCCGCAAGACGGGAACTTGCGACAAATGTTACAAAGAGCTATATACAGCGCGCGTGCGTAGAGCAAAATACGGCAGTGAGATGGCAATGAAGGCAAACTTTACTATTTTCCCTTACACTCTACCTATCGCCTATCATCATCATCATCATCATCATCATGATCATGATCGTCCTTCGAGACACACCCCGACACGGAGTACGCGGGGATGATCGCTCTTTTACGATCATCCCCCAGTGGGGCGAGGGAGCTCGGTGGGGTTGGCTGGCGCTTCCGGGCGGCGCAAAGCGGCCGCTCCGGAAGTGGCCACGAAAATCGCGTATCAAACCACCAACCACCACTAACAACACCACCACCACCACCACCACGAAGAAATGCGAGCATTTGAAGCACACGAAACGTTTTTTGACAATCGACTAAATAGGCTCCCGTGTGCAGGTCACACATTTGACGCATGCACACGCAGACGTACTACCACCCCCACCACACACCACCACAACCAACACCACCACCACACTGAGCAGTCCAGAAGAGGAATCCGAGGCCCGCTCCGGGCAAGGATAGCATAGGAGCATTAGAGCGTAAAAGAGGGCGGAAGTACGCAAAACACAGTTCGGGGAGGGGAAAATCGCGCACCAATACAACCCCCCATACCACCCCCCGAACCTCAAAAAAGGACCCCTGAAGCGTACTAACACCACCAGCAGCGCCGACAACCACCGAAAGGTATAGGACAGGACGGCCGGAACGGAAGCGATCCGATCCGATCCGGTTAGTAAAACACAGTGAACACAGCCCCACTTTTAGCCAACGGGGTCTAGGATCCCCCCCCCCCCCTCCCGGGCGTGATCGTACGGGGAAGCGCACGATCACGTTCACCGAACGATCGGCTCGAACGGGTTGGGAATAGAGCCTGTGTGCTGTAACGATTTTTGGAAATATTTTCTAGGCATTTAACATAACCGACCCCCGGGTGGGTTGATTTGGGAAGAACTAACACACACACACACACATACACACACAACCATCGTGCTTCGAATCGCCATCAGCGGGAACCAACCGGCCGCATGTATCGGTGAGTTAATCCTTTCGGACGAGTGCGTATTAGGCCGAGAGAAGGACGCAAACGAATCCAAACCCTAACGCAGAGCAGAACAACAAAACCAAAAATCAAATCGATATCTCTAGACGTGTAACGTAAAGTTATTGGTTTCCCCCGTGTCCTTTGGCAAACGGATCGGAGGGAGAAGGAAAATTTCAACCCCCAAAAAAATGTCAACCTAAAAATACCTAAATGTTGTGGCTATATCAAAATTGCAAAAGTATTATCGGTTCGCAGCAGCCGGGACGTCGAACGCGCTGGAGCTGGAGTGAAAGCAGCACGACTAAGCGTAGTATTATAAATCGAACGGGATGCGTATCGCTCCTGGAGTCTATTTGGTGTTCAAAATTATTATCATCATCCTATGGAAAGTAAGCAAATATACGTCTTGACGCCAGGAGTATCAATAGCGTAACTGCACCGAGCCGGCGTCAAAGAGGAAGAGAGAGAGAAAGAGAGAGAGAGAGAGAGAGAGAGAGCGGCGGAAGAGATAAATCCCAAAAAGTATATGCAAAAATCACTCTATGTTTCGACGTTTTTACATTAAAATCTAACGAGAACACAAAAAAAAAACTATTGTCGTAGCTAAGGCGAAAAATACGTTGGCAGATGGCAGATCGATTGCATGATGTTGTGTAAAATCTTATCAAAATTTATCTATACAAACCAAACCGAACGGGAAGAAGAAGAAGGAAAAAATCATAAAAGAAATTATCTAAACTATAACTGTGGATGTTTTTTTACGAAGAAGCAGCAAGGCTAAATATTTGTGGTAAAAAAAACTGATAAAAACTAACGATCCAACACTATACGAATGTACTCGGGTTGCTAGGGGCAACCGCCGCCCTAGAGCGGGACAGCACAGGAGGAGGCGGCCATCTTGAACTACGTAAACTGGACTGACACGATCGAAACTCGTTCACGGTCCAACCTACCGGGATGGCGATGTATCGTCCCGTCCAGACAAGACCATCGCCGGAAGCAGTAGCATAGCAAAAATCGCGATCAACACGACCCACCCAAAACGATCATCAATTCCCTTATCAATCCACCACCACCACCATCACCCCCCTGCAACCACCTGCAAACACTGAATCAAAATCTAAAACGTAGCGAACCGACAAAGAGACGGAGCATAACAAAAAAAAACAAACACAAGGTGGAAAATAAGTAAGAAATATATTATATGTGTGTGTCTTCACGTCGCGTATACCTCAAAACGATAAACACAAAAAATATTAAACTGAACGACAAAAAAGGAACAAAAAAGGAACACAAGAGAGAGAACGGGAGAGAACGAGAGCGAGAGAGAGGGAGAGGGAAGTGTGACCGTTCAGGCAACGGAAAATGGAAGCTAAATTTTAGAAGCCATCACAAACGCAAGAATCTGCGTGAAGGGCCGCTGGATGCCGGTGCCCGAGTGGACAGCAACAGAACAGATTTTATTCACCGGACACGACAAAAAAATGTGTCAAAAGCTTTGTTTTGCGCGTTGAACGATTTCGCATCCTTATCAAACCCACAGTAGTGTGATAGTATTGCCAGCGTTGCAGCGGTCGTACTTCGTACGTACAAACCAGGTTTTCGGTTCTCCCATTTACCACAACCATCCACTCACACTGGCACATCGCAGTAGGCAGCGAACCGAACCGTGAAGGGGCCGGGGATGCTGATGCGTAGCAACCGCCTACGTTTGCTACGATCACCAGCAACGGGCGGTCGCCCAGACGGAGAGAGAGAGAGGCCGAGAACGAGAATAAGGGACGAGAGAGCGAAAAGGAAAGAGAGTGTGTGCGAGACGGAGAGAGAAGAAGGACGAAAAAATATATATTTATACACTATCTGTGATTGATAATCCAAAATTTTGATGTATATTTTTCTCTAATAAACAAAAAGGCAGAAGAAGAAAATTTAAAATTTAGGAGCTAAAAGCGCGCTAGAGGAATACACAGAACCGCGATGTGTGCGCGAGGGAGGAACGGCGAAAAACACAAAACGGTACGGGCGCCACGCGGGATGGAGTTGCCCGAAGCTCGAGTTAGGAAAAATCAAAATAAGAAAAAAGAAAACAAAAAACACTCAAGGCAAAGCTTGAAGTAGAGGGGTTTTTCTTTGTTAGATGGCGTTGCCCACACGAGGCAGACGACGCCACCCGCGGACGTTTCCACGTTTCGTGTTTCCGTTGATCTTTCGACCAAAACTAAGATTTCGTTAGGTACATGATAAGGCGAGTGCAGTGCGGGAAACCAAAAAAAACTAGTACACTCCCACACAGACACACACAGATACACACACACACACAGAGGCGAGAAACGTGATTGCGAGATGGATTTATTTTAAGGCGATTTTTTCGTAAAACCGTTCGGGGCACGCGGCGGCGCTTTTTTGTCCTTTCCCAATTTTAGTGTTTAGTGTGCGCGAAATGTGAAATGCAGACACACACACAAACACACATACATACACACAGACATCTATTAAGAAGCCTACCAAGGGTAAAAAAGAGGACAACACATGTGGGTTGCAGTGCGTGCGCAACGTTAGACTGAGAATGCGCAAGGAATAGATGGGCATGGTGGTGTACACGAGGATAAGCGATAAAACGCGATAGAAGAGAGAGAGACAGGGAGACAGAGAGAAAAAAACCATTGAACATTAAAATATTGAAGGTGGCGCGAATGGCGCGAGTCGGACTCGGGCCGGCTGGTGGGCGGAACACAAAAAGTGCAATTAGAACGATGTAAACCGTAAACATATTCGTTATTTATATTGACCAGGTGAAGCAAACAAAGAAACAAACAAAAAACTGAAAACGCTAAACATGAGAAAATACAAAACAAACCTTCCCGTGGGGGAGGAGTAAGAAAAATATTAACGCGAACATATTTGAAAAGCGAAAGCCGGGCAAATAGCTGTCTGCGCGGATAGAAGGAAGAGTGCGCAAAGGGAAATCAACACACACAGAAACACACATACACACACACACACATGAACATGCGAAGATACAAGTGGTAGGTGTAATAAATTTAAATATATAGGGAAAATTATTTAATTCTATATTTACAAAACGAATAAGAGACGGAGATAACAAAAATGAGAGCAAACAACACACATACACACACACACGCCCACACGGAAACCGATGTCAAATGAAAAGCAAAAAAGGCGCACGCTGCATGCTGGCCTGAACCTGAGCCAGTGGGTGGCCCGTGGCGCAGTGGCAAACTTCGCATAACGCACGATCGGGTGCTTTCGTGGTTGGGAGGCAGAATCAAAAGCAAACAAAAAATACAGAGCACACGCACACACGTTTCGGTTCGTTCAGTGTTAGACTTAAGCAGACGTGTCGTAGTGTGAGTTTCGGACGAGGACGAGATCTCTCATTCTAAATTGTCGTTGCGATCTACCACCGAAAACAGAGGAGATCTCGGCGAAAATCGCGCTTTGCTTACAGTTTCCACCGCTCGCCAGTGTCAAAAGCATCAGACAGCAGGCGGCATCAGGCAGCAGCATAAGAAGCGCGTGTAAGCGATCTTTTTCGAACCCGTTTTGGAGAGGCTAATGAAGGCTAGCATTTAACACGAGAACGCTACTGAATGGATGGACTCTCTGTAGCGAGAAAAACAAACAAACACTCAATCACTCGTGACAGCCATTATCCAGCGTCCAGTTAGGAAGAAAAACCTACCCCTAACCACCCATTACACTTCCTGCTTCTTTATGGGTTACGGTACAGTTTTCAGCTTCATTTTGCCATGTAAGTTCCATACCACCCACTTTTATCCCATCCCTCCCTAATGTATCTTCCTTCAACCCTCGAATCTGCCTTATAGTTTGAGCAAGATATGTCCCCACGCTCACGCTCAGTTACGTTGCCTTTTTGTTTGTCAACGTTTTGGCGAGATAAGAAAAAGCCGTGCGGTTGAAGTTTGCGCGGAAGCAAGGACGGGGATGGACGCGTGACGCGATCGCGATCCACCCCACCGGAACCAATCCCAAACGAACGGTGGAAGGAAACGCAAATAGCTAGTGCAATGTTTTTTTTACCTTATTGTTTTATTAATGCAAAGTATGAACGAACAACAAGAACCTTCCAAGTTTTCCTTTTATCTGTGCTTTAAGTGAACGAAATCAAAAATAACTTTTAAGATGGAACCTATCGCGCGCGTGCGAGAGAGAAAGAGAGAAAGAGATACAGAGAGAGAGAGAGAGAGAGAGACGGGTGAGCAGGCCCGAGAGAGGAGAGGGAAGGAAAAGCAAACAGAAATTCAAACGCGGACTTTACGAACCGACTTACGAAACGTTCAAAATCGGCACGATGCCGTACCGGCTATGAGACGCCCTGAAAATCGAAAGCTATCTAAACCATATCGTTCCGTATGCAAAATGCAACAGTAAACAACACGACGATCAGTGTTTCCCACCTATGATTTTCGTGCTTTAAAACCGCTTTAGTTACTGTGTGTTCTTACCTTCTTTGCACAATCATCTTCAGTTACTCCACAACCGGACCAAATAGTGACAGAGAGTATCAACCCGGCGCAGAAAGATCGCTGCGAGCGAGACCGCGCCGCAACCCAACAGGTAGAAACGTTCGAACGAATCGTTGTTCGGAAGCCAGTTTCTCATAGCAAGCACAGACAACAGAAAACGAAGCAAACGCATACTCAAAAACCCGGATTTCGGCACACCAACCACCACTGAATCATACACAAGCAGACACGAGCTTTTTGCAAGCTTACACCGCAACAGCAACAACAACAACAACAACAATTATATCAA
Source organism: Anopheles dirus (assembly GCA_000349145.1). Taxonomy (NCBI): domain Eukaryota; kingdom Metazoa; phylum Arthropoda; class Insecta; order Diptera; family Culicidae; genus Anopheles; species Anopheles dirus. The sequence continues at coordinate 6,706,611 of KB673645.1, forward strand.
ACACTCGAACACGTACAAGGCAGGAAAAGTAAAAGTCAAGAATCGATTGTTTGTCGTACTTTTGAGGAAGCAACACATTCGTTCACTTTTTGGTAAATGTCGCGAATCAGAAACGACGCAAATGTTTGGCAAATGTTTTATCGTTCGCAATGCAACTTACACCAGCAACACTATCTGCAATTGAAGAAGAAGGGGAACAGAAAGAAGAGAGCAAGAGAAAACTGTAGTGAAGGGCAGAATCAATAGAATCAATCAAAGCAACAGCAGAAACCAACAAACATCACAACAGATCGGAGGATTGATCTGTGCCACTGAGATAAAAATGGAAAAACAAGAGAAAAAACAAATAGCACCACCCATCACCATCGCCAATACCACCACAACCACCACCACAACCACCACCACAACCACCACAACCATCAACAGCAGGACAACGTCATTTTTCAACAACATACAAGCCACCCCAAATCCCTCCAAACCCCACATCCCTCAGCAACACTACAAACTTCCCCGAAAACTAGCCTATGCCGACAGTCGATTGGCACTCGGATACATCGCCGCAGGACACGCGCGAAACGCTCCAGAAGCTCCCGCGAGGGGAGCTCCAAAAGATCGGAGAACTTCGCGTTTGCCGACGCTTGTGTGCGATGTATCAAAGTGTTCACAACAATAACAAGAATCAACATAGCAATGGACTCACTAATAGACCGACAGAGATAACATACAATAGCCTACCGAATGCTACAATAGAACCGAACTCTACTAGCACACACTCACTCAAACACACAAGCCCGTCTTCTGTGCGGGTGACAATAGTATGTAACAATGGATAAAACGGCCACCACCACCACCACCACCAACAACAACAACAACAACAACAACAGCATCAACAACACCTCCACCATCACATTAAACTCCCAGTTACGGTTATCATTATTATTGCTACAGCCAGTGGGGAACAACGGTAAAACGGATAAATAGACAACTCTCCATAGCTGACACATACATACAAGCACAATCTCAACACCTCGGTTCAGCAAAACAATAGCCCGGTATATGAGATACGGCAAAGGAGGCGCATGGTGCCCCACCGCCGACACACACACAACGTTACTGTTCAACATTCACTAAATGCAACAGCAGAACAACTAATCTTAATTGTACAATAGCCAGGATTAAACGGGTGAGCCACAGCGGCTTGCCACTTGTTCACACACTTTCACAAATGCACCCATACACACACACCATTACATTTACTATAATACATTAATGTTTAAATTTTGTTACAGTGTTCTCTTACAAGTAAGCAGTAATAATAACCGTAATGAGCAGAAACAAAACATAAAAAACCCAGAAAATAATAGTAGAGCAGTGGAAAACACACAAAAAAATAATAACTCCCTTTTTCCCCGCATATCCTTACGCAAACACACATACACATACACACATATACAGACACAGCAGCAGCAGAAGGATATGATTAGCAAAGCAAACATAGAACCAAACCAAACTGAAGATGATCCTCTCAGAACCAGTAACCAGAAGCAAACTACAGCGATCACATTTCAATTCAAATACACCGCAGTCTTACAATAGTTACAATAGTAAACAATAAGCAACAGATCCAATGTAAACCGAATGTAAAAACAGAAAAACCAGCAAATGGCCAAGCGACAGCATACTGTACAGCTTAACTTGCAGTACGATCAATCAAGCAAACAAACAAACATTATAACGAATCGGATGTTCCCCCGTGGGCAAAACTTAAGAAACTCTGTCTCTTCTCTCGGTGAGACCATCCACCGGAAGGAGGGGTTCCGAGGCGAGCACCCAAGGGTTAGCCAAGGAATGAGATACATACACAGAGGACGAACAAACAAAAACCGCGCTACTGTCTGCGGAGGACCATTCGATGCCATAGCAACCAATAGACCTATCTCTCTCTCCCATGCAGGATAGAATTAAATCACATCACCATTGCAACACACGAAACACACAGCCACACGGGTGTACCGAAATACAAGCAGTAATACAGTTGCGCTTATTGCGAAAAGCGTACTTAAATAGAACACAACACACACATGTACACACCGTAATATAAAGCCGGATGCGAGAGATAGAACGCAGAACAATGGATTACAAACGAACCCTTTCATTATCATATTACAACACATTACAACACCACTTACAGTTTCACACACAAACACAAAACCGACACATTCGCACAATTCTGCAGCAGTTAACGAAAGTACAGTGCAGAAATACGAACGCTTGACGAACGAAGAGCGTTAATGATTGAAGCAGCAAAGACGACCAGCACGAAGCAGATAGAAAACATTTGCCAGAATGCAGAACACACTCATAGACACACGAACACGAGATCAATCAAGTTGCAGGGAGCGACAAACTTCGCAACGCCTACTAAGTTGTGAAGCAGCGGCTAGGAAGCGTTTCGATCCATCTGTACAGGAGACTCGGGCGAATGAGAATGCCCGAGTTGAACAAATTATTCCGAAAACACTATTTTCTCTTACGCTCCATTCTGGTTTGCCTTGTTAGGGAACTAACTAAGAAAAAGGTTTTCCATGATTGGCGCTCGGTTTAAATGAAAAAAAAAAAACAGACAAAAAAACAACACATCCGGCCGGGGAAACCTGCCGGACATTCCGAAGCGCGCGAGTGGGCGCAATTTTGTATTCCGCATCGTTATACCGTGCATGGGGTTTTGTTTGCTTTACTTCTTTTTAGTGATAAACCGATTAGCTCTTAGCGCCTTAGCCTTGCTGTGTAGGCAAGATGAGACATATTATTAAAGAACAGCGAAAGCGAAACTTATTTTTTACCCCTAGGTTTTATAATGCAAACGCGGTAGCAGTTGTTAGAGCGTAGAACGGATGCGAACGGAACGGAAGAGCAAACGACAGGCCAGAAACGTTGAATTAACACACAAAACACACACATATACACGGATAAACGGTAGCGATAAGAGATACCTAGTTAAATTAGTGTGTAACTGAAGCGAGGAACGAAATGTCCCAAAACGTGAGAGAGAAGCCGGGCGAATACCACCAGCAATCGATATGTTATTTGCATTGGATCCTGCACGCGCATACACACAGACACACGTACAATCATACGTACCGTGCAGCCAGATGCAGTTGTTGTATAGTAATTTACTCTTAATTTTGAATATGTTTTTAAAAAGCCAAGGTCGCGTCGACCACCTGAATGCTTCAGTGCATAGTCGCTCGCCACCATCCACGTGCGAGCAGAATGGTTGAGTTGTATCTGTCTGTATCTAACACAGGAAACGGAACCGCGGCCGATCCTGTGCCGATCGTGAACAATAAGCAAACAATAACGTGAGATAACTCATACACGCCACACCTTATACAGCACCGCTATTGTAAAGCGAAGCGAAATGAAAACGGACCCGAACTGGAATAGAAACAGAGAGCGGACACTTATCAAAATGGCTGCCTAGAAAATAGCATTATACATTAGGGGATAGTGAACACTTACTTACGGAGCAAACAAAACGCATCAACTCAAAAACGCAAACGGTGAACGCGTGTCTTCTATGTTCTGTTATACCCTTAACCTATTTGTTGCGCGAGCTTTTCGCGGTTTCGTTTACGTTCGGTAGAACGAGCCCGGTGGTGTATTACGAAGCGTCCAAAATTATTTTTTATGTTTTTTTTCTCTTTATTTACCTTTTCAATAAACACATCAGAATACGATTGTACATTTTCTGATTATGTTCCGGAAAGAATGGGCCGCTACAGTTTTCAGCTGAGCTGGGCTGTTTTTTGTTTTGTTTTCTTTTTATGCTGGTGGCTGTGTTCTAAAGGATGCATCCAGCTGCGAACAGGGAATCGGTTTCATTTTATTTTATTTATTTTTTTTTCACTTCATTCGACGCTCTAACGTTTTTCCAGTTTTTCCAGTAAAAACAAAAAAGATACCAACAAGTACGTAACACCTCCCCAGAAAATGCTCATTTCGATAGGCAAAAAAATCAGACAAAAAAAGTTTTATAACCAACTACTAAGTTTTTACCACTAAAAATGTGCCAGAAACCGCATACCAGAGGAGAGAGGAAAATGCTGGCGAAACTGTATTGTACGAACACCGTGCACCAAAAGTTATTTGAATATTGCGTACGTTTTATGTGGATATTTCAACAAAAACCATGTTAGAAACCATTCGTTTCTTTCTGGCGGTATCTATTTTCTATGCAAAACAGTGCAACTCATTCCTTAGTACGTCTGGCCTGTTTCTATCCCTTCGCGGGAGAGACGCGATAGAAGGGATTACGCGTGAAATCACAACACACACACAAACATACACAAACGGTAGCGTAAAACACATGGTAGTAATCTAAATTTATCTTTGTAAAAACGGGGAAAGAAAAACAATGCCTTATAACGGAAGTAAACAGAATGGGAAATATTAAATTAATTATTCTAATGCAAACTCGAGAAGACAGTTTTTTGGGATGATAACGAGAAAGAGAGAGAGAGAGAGGGAGAGAGAAAGAGAGAGAGAAGCGCGTCATGAATGAAAAACATACAAAGCAAAGCAAACAAAACAAAGCACAGCACAACAATGGGTAAGAATATTGGACATAGTTTGTGAACCAATGCTGCAAAGTGGTCAAACTCGGGGCTAAAGCTAACTTAAGCACACACACACACACACACACACATGCGTAAGTGTAGCACTTTTTCTCCGCAAATGGACACAGCGAGTGCGTGTGTGCAAATAAAAAAATGGCCGTGCTTTCTGAACATCATCCCTCGATAAGGAAACGACGTTGCCAGGCCAAAGTAGGCGGTGAGTCGCGAGGCTAAGAAGGCGACAAAACCTCCCCCTCCCACATTATGTCTTATGAATGTATAGCTGTACCATGTTCATGTCCGTATTTCGTGTTTCGGAAGTATTTGTTTCGTTTGGGGAAGGAACGCGGCATCCGCCGCGAGGATGTGGCATTTAAGTCTGTACAAAATATTGTAACCGCAAAAGCAAAAGTATTTCATTTCTGTGCCACCAATTTCGACATGCAAACGGAAACGACAACAAAACATGGTTTCAAGGATTGTTATGCGTTTTGCTAGCTTTCTCTTTCTTTTTCATGCATCGATCTCCGCGGAAAGGGTAGCGCTAGGGTGTAAGATGTTGTTCGCTAGTGAAGGAATTGTAAGTACTAAGTATGTTGAAGTCTGTTAATGAAAATTCCGCAAAAAATGAACTGTTAGATAAAACCCGACCGACGATCTAGTTGAAAGACGAACACAAGCTTCCTTTTGCACCCGTTCGCTGCCTATTTAGTTGTAACGCGTGATATGCTTAAAGCGCAGCACAAGGAAAGGAAGAAATGCACTGACCTAAAACGATTGGCTGGTACGGATTAAATTGGCAATGTCTTACATTCGGCATAACGTATTGGAAACGAACTTTAACAAACGAACATGTGATTGAGATTTATAAACTGATTTTGAACACGAAACACCATCGGGCGCAGTAACCTATTGGCAAGACTAAATTTACATTTACATATGCGTGGCGGCAAAATTGTGATTAACTTTTACATTGCTTCAGAAGCATTCGGAATCCTCTAAATTCTAATCACACACATGAACGTAGTGGTGCTAAAACAAAACATTAGTAAATCTAAAGCAAACTAAACGAAACATACTTTGTGATTGGAACTAGCTTTTAGCTTTAATTTTCTAAATCACAACAACCGGAAAAAGGAAGTGCATTTAAAACGAAAAGAGAGGAAAAAGAACTGTGAACAAACGGAATGGGGAGGGATCGTTTTGGATGTATCATTTATCATGGGTCTAAAACATGTCGGGCGACATTCGACTGCGTTATACACAATGGTGCTTTAGCAAGTTTTACCGATGCAAGTGATCACGAAACGAAGCGTTTTTGTGCGAAGTTTTTCTTTTAACTTTCGCTTACCCGCCCCGCTGTTTAGCCCCCTTTTCGAACGTGAAATTTCATTTCTGTACATAGGCGTAGTAGGCGTACCGGTGAAAGATGGTTCAAACGTGCACCATAACCTACTGGGATGAGAAATTGTTATTTTGTTGTTATATTCATCGGTTCTTTGACGGCACACGGCTCGTGTGCTCGCTCTCGCTCTACCGGGTGACAGTGGTAGAAGAGCGCACGACGATTGTTTACACGGTCTAGGAAATGTTAGTAGATTCTTCCTTATTTCATATTGAAAACCCTAGAATGAAATTGCAGTAGTACCAGACGCTTTTATACATCTGTTTTGAGGGTAAAACACAAGAGGGAAGAAGAAACACAACATGGTGATCTAAACGTCAGTGTTGACAGTGTGGATGTCACGCATAATCGGTATCATGTTCGTGTTTACTCTCTCTCTATGTCCAGGATAGATACACATTTATACAATCTAAATTTTATTGTGGTGTAACTAAATCTCGACGAGCCGAAAAACTGCAGCAGCAGACCGGCAGCAGAAAAAGGGGTGAAAATTGAACGAAGTAATTGTAAAAATTGCGACGCTCTGCATCATGCAGCAGATTTTATTTCATCTAATGTCTAAATGTGATATATATATACATATACGATTATGTTGAGTACATGTTGAAGTAATCTTGTAAAAAGAAAACCCATCACGGCACTTTGGAAGAGCGCGAAAATTATAGCAAATGAAGTTAAAAAAAAAACAGACGAAAAGCAGGTATGAATGTAACCGGGAATGAAAAACAAAATTCGAATCCCGATCCCCAAAAGGTAGTACGCGTCAAAACGGAAGCATAATGTGCAATCAAATACAGGTTGGCTCTATCGATGAATAACATGCGCAAAATAGGAATCAATCAATCCCACGTGTGCAATACAGCAAAAGGAGAGGAAAACATCTAATCTTGAGATTACCAACGCCACGGAATGACCATCCAAACCAAGACCGATACAGAAATGATAACCCGACAAAAGTTGTATTTTCAATATAATTTCCCTAAATCCAAAATACAACCCGCTTGTGCAACAAACAGTCGCAGCATGTCGATCAAGGCATGCGATAACCACAATCCCATAGGCCCAATAGCAGCCGAAAAGGCGCCGCTTACTGAGCAACACTACTTAAAGCAGCAAACATAGCAACCGCAACAACAGCAACATCAACAACAACAACAGCCCAATAAATAAGTAATTAATGGAATAATTTAACGATTAATACTATCACCATAGCACACAGTATGAATACTACAATAGCAGCATGTAACAGCAGAAGAATAGAACTCTTAAGTCGCTACACACTCACGCATACACACAGAAGCACTCGTAACACTCTCACCCGATTGGGAGGGGAAGGTTACAGCTCAATATGAAATAGTCTCACATTACAATTACAACCACGAATAATATTAAATAGCAGCAGAAACAACAAAAACAGAAACAGATACAACTACAGGATAACAACATCATCTCCATTACGACAACCAATACTAAGCAGAGCAGAGGTCGGTCGAGCGTGATTTCGCGTTAGCCACCAACCGAACGAACTGGAGTAGCACGATCGTGACGAAGACTTCCGTCAGCTGTCAGTCTGTCAATCGCATTTTGCGACCAAGCGAAAAGACATTAGACTTTCTACGCAACATTCCAAACCAAAATCTTGTCTCGAATGTCACTTTCTTCACATTCAAACGATCGTCCGGCCGGCTACTACCAGGGTAAAGCGCTTTTCGTTACAGCGTTTAATACCACCTCAAACACAGTATAGTTTCGCAAGTACCGAGAGTCAAAGCGACAATGTTTGGCACCCGGTACCCGGTGTGTACTTGTCACGGTTTTTCTCGTGGGCATGTCATTCTTGCGACAGTCTGTGCGTTTAACGTGTTCAACGCAACGCTCCAGGAACATTCCTGCAAGCCAATCCGTACCGGATCCGTACAACTTGCCTTGCGTTGTGCATCAGATGAGTTTATTTTTTTGTTTATTTTTCGCAACTAATGGATATTTCTATATTGCTAACCGGTTGTTTTTAAGTTTTTTGTTATGCATTCATATTATTTTCCTAGCTTAAGCGAGTATCTTCCTCCTATACTTCTATCGTCTTTATTCATTTACTATCTCTAATTACGTCGTTATTCATTCTATTACTCTAACCACACGTTTCTTGTTTATTCGTTTGCCATCTCAATCGAACGCCTGCAGGGTAATAAGCTGCAGCGTATTACGCATTTTTGTTGGTAGTTTATATTGTTTATCGATCACCGTACTGAACAGATGCGGAAACAATCTTGCAAACGGTTTGCGAGGAAACTTCAAAGCAAAGCAAGCAAGTACACACAATCTACGCTGAACATGGTGAACGCTTTAAGAATGCATTGCTGTGCTTGGTTTAGACACCTGCGTTGGTTCTTGGATGTTTACAAAACCGTGCTGGCAGAGAAGGAAGCGACCGAAGAACATCAGCACAAACAGCGTTTGAGAACGTTCTCTTGGGTGCCACAATCCTGGGAACTCGAATAAAATGGTGAAATGCGAAAGCAACTACAGAGAACGCATCAGAGCCAGAAGATTAGTAGAACGGCAAGGGCTACAGAACTAAATGTACATTACAATTAAGCTTAACTACAATGGTCACACAGATCCCTGCAGAGATATACACACACAGCCACACAGAACTACAAACAGCAATAGCCATAAAATAATGAGAGTAAAAACAGTGTCACACTTGCAAAAGGAACCTACCCAAACAAACAAACAGCAAGCAAACATTCACAAAACACATACACACAGCTAATAGTACTAGTAAGAAGCCGCTACAGCAGAACGATAGGGATCGCAAAGAGCAACCGCAGCGTGTATGTAGACAGATGTAACCAGAGACACAGCTTCACAGTAATGACGAGTCGAACCAAACCGACCTAGTTTGCGTTGTAGCACCGTGGACAAGATCAAGATCAAGCTAGAGGATTGAACATTCTAATAGGCCGAATGGAGTGTTACACACTCCTGCCGTAGTGAAATGAGGAGGAAGGAAATAAAAGGCAAACGGCGAATAACTTGTAAATAGAGCTCACATACGAATCCAATCTTGGTGCCCCACTGTGGGTGCAGACCGGGCGCAGAAGCGACACTTTAGCAGGCCAACTCACTAGAATTAATCTTGCATAAGAAGCGTGCATGAGTCCAACCGATCGAAGGATCACAAACATATACACATACACACGAGGAACAGATCGATCTGAAACAACAGCAAACAAACAAACAAACAAACCAACCAACAGGATCAGAGTTAAGTTTGCCGATTCCCACGCTGCCGGAACAAGCAGCGGCGGGATTAAGTTTCTCTGTTCGTAGTCGATTTTTTTGTTTAACTAACAGTCCAACAGGTTTAATATGAGTTTGACGGACGTGCCGACGGAAGCGTAAGGTGCGTGCAATCGTGTCGCGGGAGTGACTTCGCGCCCACCCGCGGTGGTTTCAAAGGTAGTTAGTAGTGCCAGTTTCGACTGCGATCGGGTCCGCCTGCCGCAATCATCACGATCACCATTTTAATCGCCAATGGGGTGGGGAATACGAGAGGACACACCGCGGCATTCGAACAGTGTACATTTTAAAAAGACACACTCCAGAAACGGACGAAAACAGCCACAGAAGCCGGTTAGAGTTAGTGCATCAGTTCAGGAAGGTAGCGTGTAAAAGGGTGTACGAGTTTAGGTTATATTGTCTTTCTTTTTCCGTTTTGTACATGCAATACACGGCATTAGGCGGTAGGTTTTGTTTTACGTCTACTTCAGCTAGGCTCGGGGTTAGCAGATAAGGTTTTGATTACAGATTCTTCTCGAGTTAAGTTGTACAACCCCTGCTCGAAACACAGCAGATGTAGCAGCGACACCAGCAAAGCGTTTAGATTCTAACCGAAGGGGTTCGAGTGACGCCGACAACCGCAACCGGTGACGCTCGGCACCTCGAACTCCTTTTCCGATTACTTAAGGGTTAGCTTTAACGATTCCAATGCCACTGAAGCCAATGGTTACGTAGTAAGGTTTAGTTTCGCTCGTTCCGGTTCGGGGTTTGTTTGGCGCGGGATCGGGATGCTCGATCGTGCGCCAGGCGAGAACCGGGCGGACAATGTTCATTTCCCATCAGTACAGTACAATAAGTGTTTAGATGGCGACGCGTAGAGTGTTGAGCGATGCTCACGGATAGCGTTAAGTTTGTCGAGTCGATTTAGGTTTTGTTCGTACGGTTAGGTATTTTTCGTTTTAAAGGTGATCAGATCGGGATGTGGGACGCTTAGGAAGGCAGATTTTACTTTAGTTGTTAGCCTTATAGTTCGTTCGATTAGCCGCGTGTACAGGTATCTCTAATAAGGCACACCGAATGTTTTGGAAAGCTGCTTCCGACACGATTGCATACGCTTTATCTTGAAGCTCGTCGCTACGTTCGTTATCAAGATCAACGATCAAACAACAACACTAACAACATCAACAACAGCAACAGCAGAACGGAAGCAGCAAAACCGACTCCAAACCAAACAAATGTAAAATGCAATAGAGGAACAGAAAACTCCACAAACAGGTTATAACATCAAACAGCAGCGAAACAACCAACCAAACCATTTCCACCAAAACAATTTAACATTCAAAGCCCCCATGTTAAACTATCAACCCAAAGCAAAGCGCAATAGCCCAGAACGAAAGGTATATGTCTTATAGTTTCACTCATTTGACTACCACCACTATCATCTTTTACACCGGAACAAAGTCAACAAAGTCATGGCCAAATCCTGCATCGATTGCAGAGACCACGATCAAACACAAACACACACACACACACACGTTAAGAAAACCGTTGGCTCGAAACGTTTAGGCAGCGAAAGCAGCAAGATTAAACCAGCATCTTTACAGCTAAAAACTGAAATGGAACAAAAATTAAAACAAAGACTGACAAACGAAACAAAACAAAACAAAACTAAGCCATCTAATCATCCTTTTCTCGACGAAATCAACACGGGATACATAGGCACGTACGTGTACGTGTATGGCGATGTATATGTACTTAGAGCACTATTTTTCACCCAGATGGGGGAGGTGGGCTGAACGGTTGATAGTATTATTCCCGTCGTCCGCCCACCCTACCCCCGTTCTTTCTCTCCAGACTTTATCACAGGGGCACGTTGTGTATGCGTATGGGCCCCCGCTCGTGTGCGAGTGGCACGCAGCAATTGTTTTGTTTCTATACCTGGATCAGTTTCGTTTCCGGCGTACAAAGGTAACACGTTCGGAGGAGAGCAAAGTTTCACAACCCGTGAGCCGTTAGAACGTTGACGCTGGGCTTAAGAAAATTACCAAACAAACAAACGTAAAAAAAAGGAACAAAAATCTACCGAACGTGGGAAAACATGCATAGAGCAAACAAATGAACATAACCTGTTTTGGGACCAAAAGAACCTCCAGAATCAGCATTCCAAACAACAGCAACAAAAAATGTCCATATCCAGTCGCAAACTGAAAAATTACAATCTAAAAGTACGGCCGGGCCAAAAGCACGCCCGCCACACGATTACTCCACCTAGAGAGACACTAGTTAATCAATGACGAAATGGGCGACATTCGCCAAAAAAAAACCCGCGTGGAAATGGAATGGCGCTGCAGAGACATTAGCGTGGGGTGTTGTGTGCAGAACAAACACACCCACACGCACACTCACACAGACACACCTGAACCGATTATCAACGATATCAACGGGATATCGGGATGCCTTTTCGTTTTTTGGGGGTAGAGGGTACGCTTTAATCTGTAAAACTGTGTGAAAGCATAGCGCATAGCGCGTCCCAATGGGAACGTATATTCTGGATGTAAAACGACGAAAATATTGAAAAAAACGCTAAGAAAACAAAACAAAACAAGTGGCTAAGATAAAAGTAACGCGAAACTCTATGTAATTTATTGCGAAAACACACGAAAAGACGGCATATTTCGAAACAACCGTGCGGAAATCAAATGAGAAACTGTATCAAAACACAAATCAAACGCGATATCCAAATTGAACGACACAAAAGTAGAAGGTGAAGAAAAAAAACATAAAACCGATAGAGAGCAAAAGAAAAAGAGGAACATTTCGTCCGACAGTGGTGCCGAATGGGAAAGCGCACACAAACCACGACTAACTAGCCAAAATTAATGTGAAGCAACACGAGATTAGGGCCGAGCGGGAGGCGGTTTTTGATGAACTGCGGATACGCACGCAGAAACTGAAACTGACGCGCCCCAGAGACTGTGCAAGCTTTTTGCAAAACAAGGGCTAAATCACGAGTAAATCAAACAAACGCATGTTGAATACATATTAAACGTTGTGGGATTGTTATTTAAAGAAAAAAAAACACACACACACAAACAAGCAAACACACAAACAAACACACACAAAGAGAGAAAAACTAAGCAGATGGCAAACGGAGATGCATCGTATGCAAAATCAACAGTGAGAGTAGCTGAAGCAGAATAGATAAGCAGAAAATGAAAGAGAGACGCGAACGCGTGAGGAACGAACACTAACACTAGGGATACCGAACAATGGAGTAGCGTTAGTATAAATCAATACAATGCCCGCAAAATGTAAGGGTGTGTGCTCTCCCACCCCCTTTTATGGTTCAGAAGACCCACCCGGATCCGAACAGCGGAACTGTCCGAACCCGCACTTCGGACGAGGATCATGCGTGCGCCGGATCCAGGCTTAATGGCGTAAAGCGCCAGTGACACGTTCTATTGGCAGAGGCGCAACGGCAAAGAGAGAGAGAGAACGAGTTCAGAGATGATGGGGCGGAAGGGGAGAAAAAAAAGAAAAAAAAAACGAATGAAAAAATGGCAAAACCCAAACACACTTACACACCGGACACGTACACAGATGCAGATGAAATGTAATACACGAGATCGAGGATCGATGGGGAAGAAGGATGGAGAGGGAGAAACCCGGAGGGAGTAATTATATAATAAACAAGAAAATAATTATTGTAATATATTTATAATGTGAATTTGGAATATAACCAGTATTTATTATACTGTAATAAAAATATATTTAAAAAGTAAAGTCCTCTCGAAAGAAGTTCTCGGCAACGCATTTCCCACCGTGAGCGTAAGCAACATCACAAACATTGGTTAGCGTGTTTTGGTAAGTATGGATTGTATGGACGAGATGGTAAGTAGTCTAGAAAGAAAATATCGAGCAATTCAATCCATCCTACAGCATGACAAACCATAAATGAGTCGACAACCATGAGTCGTTCCAAAGATTGTTGAAGCAGGCCAAGATTGTCAAACGAATATAACGTGTGACAAGTAAGTAAGTAAGAAAGTAAGTAAGTAAGTAAGTAAGTGAGTAAGTAAGTAAGTAAGTAAGTAAGTAAGTAAGTAAGTAAGTAAGTAAGTAAG
>KB673645.1:6720463-6760667 GCA_000349145.1 Anopheles dirus
GTAAGTAAGTAAGTAAGTAAGTAAGTAAGTAAGTAAGTAAGTAAGTAAGTAAGTAAGTAAGTAAGTAAGTAAGTAAGTAAGTAAGTAAGTAAGTAAGTTAATCAGTTATTAAGCACATTATATGTAAATGACGTACAGGTTTCAGCAGGGAACATCATTCCAAAAAAAATGCGCATATAATACCTCGTTGTTTGCCAACCGAGAAATCTGTGTTCACATACCTTAACATTCTGTCTAGTGGGTTATTAACGAGCGGGTGCCGTTTTCGCGTAGAACGCGATTGTATCATCCCAATAGTTGCGGTAAGGCTTTATTAACTCTTTGCAACAACGTTGGAGCATTGAACAAACAACAAATAGACAACTTTTGGTCAGAACTTCTCCGGAAGTTTAATGGGTCTATTTATATCTAGCTATAACAGCTATATCTAGCTATAACAGCTATATCTAGCTATAACAGCTATAAGCAATTTTCAGCAAGCATTGCTTGTTGCAGAATACTCCCCGCTAGAGGGACTCTGGAACAGCATGCAAATTTATGAGGGAGTGTTTCAACCAAGATGATGATGATGATGATGATGACGATATTCGTTGAACATCTTTGTATCGGAGTCTGGTCATCGGAGTAGTTATTGTTATTTGCTTATTATTATTTTATTATTGCTATTTGCTTTAATTGTATATTTACACTAACGGCCATGTTAGATGTCCATTGACACTTTTGCAACTTAGGGATTTGATTGTTCGTAAACAGTATCAGCTATTATTTCTTTAAAACCTTTAGATCCTTTTCTCTTCTTCCGATTCCGATTCCGATCTCTTCCATTTTTGCTCTTTTTTCTATTCCTCCTAGTCTCGCTATTATTTATCTTTGTGCTACTCGAAATTTATAACATATTATTTATGTTTATTTAAGTCATCATTTTGTTAATTTTTATTGGAATTCAATATTAGGAGAACAAATGCACAAATATGCCAACTTTTCATGGAACGGCGGCACACCATTAAGACATGTAGAAGATTGTAATAGATTCTTGAAACGAACTTCCAATTCCAAGCCCTAACACTTGAATGTTCGTGTGAATTACACCACAGCAATTGGAATTTAACTTGGAAACCCTGGATATTGTTATACATTTTTTATATTATTGAATAAAGATTATGTACATAGCCTAACTGATGCGTTGAAAGCTTGTGCCTACCATGAAGTTTGGGTTTCTCTGCTGCGATACAAATTAACCTGATGATTCAGTATCTCCGTTTCGACACCATGCAAAAAATCATTCAACGAGAAACAGCAGCAAACCAAATTCGGTTGAATGAAAGAAGCAGCTAATCTTTTTACACGCTATCATCACAACCACCAGCTACGACAACCACACACCATTCACTTATCACAAACAGACAGCGAGTGGAAGATAACGCGCACAAGAAGAAAAAAAACAACAACAACATGTAAAACGGTTTCGCGATCCGCTAAAAATAGGACCATTCAAATAGCACCGAAATCCGTCTCCACGAAATTCTCGCCCGACCTACATACCTCAATCCGGGCCGAAAGAAATAAAAGGAGGGAAAAAATCTCGCCGGTCGCGTAACAGCAACACTCAAAACTGACCTAAATCAACGCACCCTCTCCTTATCACGGCCTACTGAGGGGTGGGTCGGTCGTTCCGCCTGCTCAGATTGCGATTACCTTTTTTTTTTGCGAAATGGTTCGCCATCCCGGGGGAGCGTTTGGGTCGCCGCGTCCCGTGCTATCTCGCACGGCCGTTTCGCGCCTGGCAGATCGCAACACTGCGTCTGGTGGTCAAATATTGCGCAAATTTTCAACGCGCCGAGAGCAGACGGGACCATCGAATGAGGTCACAGCAGGCCGGTTACACTTCCGAAAAAAAACGACGACACACACAAAACACAAACCGAACAAAACAACAATTCCAAACCCATTCCAGACGGCGCGTACTGGTGGTCCCCCCACCAGCAGGTTCCGTCCCGCCGCCGGGTGCTCTCAGACGGAACGATCATCGTGTAAACATACGCACACGATAATGGCAACTCCAGACCGGGCACGGGGTGGGCCGTGGGGATGGCCTTGAAATCGCACTCCGGTCACTCTTCAAGTCGGGCCGTCTGGAGACGAGTTGGTTGCAAAAAATATTGCAACCATGACGTGCACCGAGGGCGACACACACACGGAGTAAAAGAGGCGTATCATTTCCGGTGCAGCAATTTCATCATGTTGTTCTGCTTTGTTTGTTATTACAAATTACTTAAACCACGTTGAAGTGAGCTAAAAACATACGCCTTAACAAATGTCGGTATCATCAATTCGTAACACATTCCAAATATGACCACGTATCTGCCCATTGTCCCCGTCCAACATTTATACCGGCTGCGCCCTCAATGACCGCACCCTCCGAATCAGACCCCGGACCGTGTGGGTTCAATGTTTCTAATTCGTTGAACCCAAAAGACGTCCCAGGGCCCCGCGGTAGAGCATCACTTCAAAACAGATTAGGCTAGGTCCGGGACGGAAGCGCTGCGAATGCTGTGTGTGCGTGTGTGTGTGTGTCGACACGGAGCAGCTTGATAGCGTTGTTATTATGTGCTTTTTTTCGTGTGCGCGCATTTCGCATACACCGCCTACTTGGGCTTCTCGGTTATCGCGCTATCTGGCGCTTTATTTGCTGTTGATTTTTTTTCCCCCTTTTTCGCAAGTCAACAAACTTTGTTCGGCTGCCATATTCAACGCAATAATCGCGTCACTCGTATGTGAAGGCAAAATGGGACGAACAAAAGAGAGATAGAGAGAGAGAAAGAGAGCGGGAAGAGTTCTTCTAACGACGGTTGTCTGGTTCGACGGTGTTCGCGCTCCGTCTGAAGTCCGTGTGGACTGCGGCGCTTGCCGATCCTCACTCTGTCCAAGGACGTACATCAACCGCAAGCGATAAGAGCCGCCGAGACGAAATGGGAGACGGACCAGACAGCGCGCAATGACGAATCTCATGGCCTGCTCCGTACGCAGGCTGGCCAATTTCAACAGAAGTGCACTTTATTGGGGTGTCTGGTCATGTTTGAAGGACTCCACGGTTTGCGCCACGGGAGGTCTTCGAACTACGGGACCCAACAAAGCCAGCAGCATACCATTATGTGTAGGCTTTTCCCCAACTGACGCAAGGCCATTACTTGCTTTGTCAGACTCTTTTTCCACAAATCTATTACATTAATTTTATTTTTTGCTCTCTTCATCGTCCAGTTTCGGACGTTTCTCCCTTCGTTTTTTTTTTGAGGAAATAATTGAGTATAACGGTTTACGGGTGGGTCGTTTTTTTTGTTTCATGCATTTCATTTCATTCGGTTTTGGTTATGATAGGTGTTTGCTGCACAGAGAAAGCCAATCCCTTTGTCTGCCCCGAAATGCCCGGGGGCATCGCGCAAGGTGTTTCCTTTCTTTCTTTTCGGGTAGGAAGTCACGCAATTGGTCATTTTGCTTCCGGTGTTTTTTGTATGTGTTGTTAGGGTGGGCTTTGTATGCCAGAAAAAACGACAACTTATGGAGATTGAAGAAAATGATGTTCTACAAAGTTGTAATCAAAAACAAGGTATGTATTTTGATTTTTTTTTCATTTTTTTAACAAACATTACTACAACTATTATTTACGTCTTTGTAAAAATTTGTTCCATATAACATAACTATACGACCTCTTACGAAAACTCGGTTGTTCGGGACAAATAATTGCTTCAAAAATTATTGAATTGAAATTATTGAAACGACCTTGATTTTTTAGACCATAGAGATAGTTTTGAACTGTTTTTTCAATGTCTTATAATTCCTTCCACGCAGCTTTTAGGATCTGGATACTCTCTTTATTTTCATAGTTTCGAAAAAGCTTGGGAAGAAATGCTCTACTTCAAAAACTTTTTTATGCAAACACACTATGTGTATAAGGGTAACTAAGTAGGAACACGTATGCTTAAATGTGTGAGATAATCTAGAGTCACTTAATAAGTAGCAATAATTGTTGGCGATACTTACAAACCGGTCAGTAGTGACTACTCTAACTTTGAGGTTTTCAGTTAATTGATTTTTAATTGACACATTTTGATGTGCAGATTAAACATTCCAGGAGTAGGTGTTGTAAACCCACGTTGTAATACTATATGAATGAACCCTGATATAAGTTCTAAGTAATGGGAACTAAAAACAAAATAGCTAGAACGAAAACAATCACTGGACATTTTTACACAACTTAAACCTAGTCATATTGCATTTGTTCAAAACTTGTTTTTGAAATTTCACTTAGTTTTAAGTTATCTTTGCATACATCTTCTCTGGATAGCGTAATGTTATAGTATATGTATATATTAAATGTTTAGTTTCATGTTAGTATTAGAATTACGGGGCGATCGTATGGCCTAGGGCGCAAGCGCAAGGTGTTACACACCACAGGACTATCCAGACTACGGATACAAATTAGGTCATTACCATATGCTTATCTTATTTTAAGTCCTTTCAGCAGAAACTCGTTCAACATATTTGTCAATTGCTGTTGCTTGAGGTGGCAACATGTCTATTGGAACAGTTTATACATTATTATGCTTGGGCTCTGGCTGAATCTAAACAATGAGAGAGAAATAATTTTGGAGTTAAAAAAAATTATTGAAATGTTTGGGATTTCACTACACTACACCTACACTCTACACTACACCTTTCTATCTCGCTGATGGAGTACTGATATGTATAATTTATTTCAAACAAATTATTATGATCCTGTGAAGGAAATCTGTGACGCCTGTTCAAGAATCTCCTATAAAAATTCACGTATAATAAATATATTCATATGACGTCATAGATATAATAAATATATACCTTTTTCCATGAGTATGAAGACAAAACTATCTGGAAACAAATATTGTTCAGCTCGACAGCAATTTGTTGATTAAATGATTATCGATTAAAATGATGTAATCATGCTTAATGGAAATAACATGATAACAAAAACGAAATATATCTACAAATTGCGTAACTTGATGTTGCCCACACGAACTCAAACATTGCACCTGCGCGTGATCATCGCGCAACATAATTGTTATTTTATTGCATAATACATAGTACCTCTAGGAGTGCAAGATGCCGTTGAAGATATGCGCCAAGATATGCAAACGATCCCTCAAGCTGATTATTTAATCACACGGCTGGAGCTTCTTCCTAGCATTAATGATCATTTCATCGCAAAAAAAAAACAACTTTCTCCTGGCCTGGCCTGGCACAACTTAATTGCTGTCGCCATTACTGACCCCCAAATAAAAAAAACACCCAGAATAAAACAACGGTTCTTTATGCAGCTCCCTCCGCCTGTTTCGTCCAAAACAAAGCAAAAACCCGAACCGCCACCTCGCAGCAAAATCCCTCAATTTGTTCTGCACTAAATACGCACGATCGCCGGACGCGATCGCGGCAGTGGGCATAGGGGTCCCGAACCGAATGCACCCCGCCCAGAACCGAATCGAAATGGCCAAAAATAAACTGCATTCGCCGCACAATGCCCTTGCGCCGAAAATTATTAACCCAACCGGCGCACAACGCTGCATCGGAACATGCACATCATCGCCGGCATGTCGCCGTCGAAAAAAAAAGAGGGAAGCGCAGAAAAAAGTGAAACTGCTCACAGGGCCGTAACAATTTAATGACCATGCACCCGGTGCACCGCCCCCCTATCCCCCAGCGGCGTCGGGAAGGGCACCGGGAACCGAGCTCGGTGCGCCCAGTTTCTGCGAAAGATCGAGGCCACTCCGATCGCTCTACCCCCGAAAAACTGGTTTTCGGTCGGTTTGGCACGGAGCGGCAGGAGCGGGGCGCCCTCCCCGGTGTCCGGTGTCCGGTCTCATAATTTTCCTCATTTTTTGGACAAAAGCACTCGCACTCCACTGCACACCATTACCGCACAGTCTTCCGAATGCAACGCATGCACGCTGCATACCGACCCCGCGGGGCGGCTGCATCCCGAAACGGGTGCAGTTGCACGCTCAGCCGTGGCAGGAAGAAACCGGCTGGCCTTGATCTTATTTTCACTCTCGGTTTTTTCGAGGGTTCGCGTCTCCGGCTCTGTCTGGCTCAAGAAGCGCGTCTTTTGGTTTCGTTTGTTTTTTAAGTGTTTTTTTTTTCATTCGTCACACTGGTCTGAATCTTCCTTGTAGCGTCTTTCTCTCTCTCTCTGTCTGTCTTTGTTTCTCTCTTTCGCTTCCAGTACTCGCTTCGTGAGCTTCACTTCACTGCCTTTTGTTTGTTTGCGCGGAACGATGCATTTTGGCGAAAGCGTTGCACGCGATATGCGGCGATACGAGAAGCAAGGGAGAACACAGACAGAAAGAGAGCAATAACACAAATTTCCGTTTCTCAACCCATCTACATGACTTTCGCGTCTCGGTGCCCGTGCGCCAGGATGCTGTGCGTACGGGGGAGACGGAGGACGATCGTCCCGACTGGAGACGCGACGTGGAGTTGACCTCATTTCTTTTCAATTTTTGGCCAGCTGAAACCTTGAAACATACATGCCTCGCACTCGTCTCAAGTGTACGCCACATCCTGCCCTCCCGACGGGCCCTTTTTAGCCGGCGATCCGTTTTCGCGCGTTCTTCCTGCGCGATCTCGCGCACAACACAACTTCGCCCTGCCCTGACCCACGGTGTCCTTCCCGTGGAACCGGCCAAACTCGTTTCCTCCAAATACTGCCGCCACACGTTATGGAGTACCACTTGGGTGTTACACATCTTCGTGGTCGTTTTGTTGTTTCGGTCTTTCCGCGGCAAGTATTAATAGCACACGCAGGCCCTCGCCTCGGAATCGGGTCAAGGATTGTGCAACTTTTGCCGGCATTCGGTATCTTTATTCGGTTCGGGCACGCTGCAGGAAGTAAATTTGGTTTGCGCCTGCTCCCACTTCCACCGCTGGGTCGACCGTTTCGGTGCGGGCCGGTTGTTGCAGCTTCCGGAATCCCTCGAACGTCGGACCGGGCGAGGCTCGTACGTAGCTGAAGCGCGCCTCTAAGTCCCAACCCACAACCAGTACATCCTGGCCCGCAACCTCCACAACCGTGTGCCCAGTTCCGCAGTGGACCTTCTCCACCGTTACGTCCTCGTCGCCCGGAAAGGATACCAGCTGCGGCTGCGACACCACGCGACCGTTGTGCTGTGCGTCGTGTAAGCCCAGTTGACCCTGATTGTTCCAGCCCCACGTGTACAGGTCGCCGAACGAGGACACGGCAGCCGAGTGCCATCCTGCCGCCGCGATGTCGACGATTTTTACGCCCGCCAGTCCCTCCACGAGGCAAGGATGATCGACGGATGCAACTATTTCGCCATTGCCAAGCTGACCGCGTCTGCAAATGGCGACAAAATACTCGGTAAGTACGGCACTACTCGTGTGTCTTAAGATACAGTGCTATACTTACAAACCGCCACCCCAGCTGTAGACATCTCCGTTCGTGGTGAGCAGCAGGCAGTGTTCGAATCCCGACGCCACTTTTCTAATTCGCACGTGCCTCGGAAGGGTGGTTGTACGGTTCGGGATATTGTATACCCCGTTCGCGGAGGTACAAGCCAGCGTTACGCATTCCCCGCACGTCAGATGGGTTATGGATTCCTTCGCATCCTGCTTGGTGTCGCGTTCGATTCCAATAAAGTCTATCATTACTGCGCGCTTCTCAGCGGGATCATACTTGAACAGGTGACCGGAAGCCAGTAGAACTAAGCAGAATTTGCTATTGGCAGCTATGGATGTGATGTCCTTTTCGAAGCGAAACATGTTTTGTTCATCCGTAAGGGCAGAAAAGCAGTGCAGTGTTTGCTCGTGAGCGATGTAGCTATACAGTGAACCGAACTGTGCACAGATTGGTGCGGCAAGCGCATCCAGATGCAGTAGCCGGCATAGGTCGATCTCTGGTGGAAAGATACAATTTTAGAACCATGATTCTTTACAGCATAATGTTTCGACAAAAATATGTTCAAAAAATTCTTATGAGAGTACGGAATCAATGAAGAGGAACTATTTATGCTGTAAAACTAATCTTATACAGAATTATACTACATTACAAAGTAACTCTTCAAACTGGAATTTCCACTCGGAGACACCAAAAATTTAAAACCGCCAGCTCTTTTTTAACGGTCAGTCTAAAATATGTAAATGCTGGAAATATTGCTCTTTTGTCCTTAAATAACAGAGGAAATATATGTTTAAAGGGTGAATCCAATTTTTTACTACTAAAATAAGAACTTTTTTAGTAATCGAAACAATATTTCGCAAGAATACAGGAGGAGGACAGATGCGTATTTCGACACACAAGTAAATAAAAGGGATATTTTTCTAAAAAAATTAAATGTGAAAAAGTGCAGCTTCTCTTTTAATAATATTTTTAGAAGCATTTTTATTAGTAACAATAATTGGTTACACATATTTTGACTTAAATCTTCACTTCACAGACTTATTACTTACTAGGTGTTTCGAAAACTAGTGTAAGCGTACCGAAAATAAGGGACATTGTGCCCAAAATATGGAGCAAACATCTTACCTAATATGTCGAATATTAAAAATCCGATCACAATCCGAAAACCCTTTGGACTTTGAAAAAATAGCCTCAACACATGTATCAAACCTTGTACTAAAAACGTCCCGTTTGTACAATACTCAACAATATAAGGAGATCGTGGTGCATCAGCTAATGCTAAAAGTCCTAAAAACTCATAAAAGGATTAATCGAAAATTTGTTAAAATATTCGTACAAAATATGTATTACGCTGTTACCACAGAAGCATACCAAAGCATAACATTTTTGAAAATATTGTACTAAATGGCTGCTTATATGAAAGTGTTTACACGAGGAATCGAGTTTAAGAATAACGTTCACACGGGCTAATTCATACTGAAGGCAGATAAAAGCTTCACTCGCGTTATCAAGGCATGTAAGTTATAGCAAAAGTTTTTTTTTTTATATCAAGCAAATTCAGGCTTTTTGTGCCCTTGCTATCACTATTCATGTATGTACATGTCTGCATTATACATGAGCACAATAATAGAATACGCTCAACACATTTGCACGCGGTTTTTATATTTACACTAAAAAATGGTTATAAGTGTAGTTAAATTGCAATTTAATATATTCATTTATAACACGTTTACTTTTTGAGTAATGTAAAAATTATTAAGGCTTCATTGAAAAGCAAATTCAAACAATACATCTGGAAAAACCGTTGTTTCACATTGTACTAAAACATGTTTGTATGATAGACCGGTTCGATGAGGGTAACTACGAAATATTACAATTCACAAACCTGAAAACAAAATGCTCAAACTAAACAAGTATGATAGACAATCCTAATTTTGTTTGTTTTTATTTGTAAAAATGAACGTACCTTTTAGAATACAATTGGATTCTGCTACGAATGGATTCAACCCTGTGATCCACATTTTAGTACCCATCGTGTGACCTGTACGTGCGTGACAGTTGGCTGCGTACTGTTTGTTGTTGCTGTTTTGCTCTTTCCAACCTTTACGCTGCTCCTTCCAACATTCACGATATCGAACAAACTACTACCCTTTCCTTAACAAATCGCCTACACTGCATCACGTGAAATGGTAAGAAACGTTCCGTAATCAAATGCAACCCGAAATATGTGCTACAAACGAAATTTTCACAGTCTTTTTTACGATCGCAATTGGTGATGATTTTGTTTGGTTCGCGTTTCCCGGGCAACCGAGTTTGTTATGACAGCGCAATTCATAGGCTGCGTACTGTTCGGCATATCGAATTCGCCTGCTAAACAGACCCCATACGCTGGATACCTCTCTAATCGCGGTGGTTGTTGATTCGGGACTATTAGTTGCATGTATTGGTGTATGTATTGGTTGATAATTTTTACAACTTTGTACAAGTACATGAATCATATTAAAATTAGTTTCGAAATTTAAAATGGAGCAGATCTGATGGTTAAACTTTTTGAATATTGAATATGCATTCGTCCATTTGTTGTTACAATAGTTAAACATGATGGTTCCGTTACTTTGTAGGGACTTCTTTCCCTTCTACGAAAGCTGAGATCAGCTCCGGAAAAGGAACTTCGTATTCTGCTTCTCGGGCTGGACAATGCCGGCAAGACCACATTGCTGAAGCAACTTGCCTCGGAGGAAGTGACTCAGGTAACTCCAACGGCTGGCTTCAACATCAAGTCCGTCGTATCGGATGGATTCAAACTGAACGTCTGGGACATCGGCGGTCAGAGCAAAATTCGACCGTACTGGAAAAACTACTTCGAAAACACGGACGTGCTTATTTACGTTATCGACTCGAGCGATAAAAAGCGATTGGAAGAGACCGGCGACGAACTGACCGAGCTGCTGTTGGATGATAAACTCAAATCTGTACCATTACTAGTGTTTGCCAATAAGCAGGACGTGGTCGGCGCACTGAAGGCTTCCGAGATTGCCGAATGTTTGAAGCTCGTCAAACTGATGGACCGTACCTGGCAGATACAAGGCTGCTCGGCCCTACAGGGAACTGGCGTGAAGGTAAGTGCGCGAATCGCTATAACTTATACTAACCATTGATACGTAAAAACCACACACTTCTCCTCCACACATGCTGCTAACCTACTAACACACACAGGAAGGGATGGATTGGGTTTGCAAAAGCATTAAAAAATAAGTCCGATAGCCTGAACGCGTCATGTCATTCGATTAACAGCACTGATACCATTTTCCGTCCGCAATATGTCTCGCATGCCTTAACACACACTAAAGTGCAATAAATAAGTATATGGAATGAATGCAAACTAAGGAAACGATATTGGGTTTTTCATTTCGAATTTATTTATGTTTTCTTTTTTGGTCGTGACCTTGCCGTTTATATCGATCGTCGCAGATGTATAGCAGAATCCCCATCCTCATACATCGCTTACTCACATCATCGCAAGGGTTGAAAATCTACATTCGAATTTGCCATCCGTGCGTGCAGCAAGCATTCATTCAGTCACGAGTATCCATTCTCGAGTGCCGTATGCACGCGTGGAATGATTAATTACTGCTAGCTTAATAACTATATATTCTTTTTTTTCAGTAAGAGGTTCACTAGTGTCTCGTAAATGCTGTGAAACGAAGGTACGAATGAAGATGGGAACGGGAACGTTGCGAAGCCAAACCGACCGACCGGCTCAATGCGTACAGCAATCGAATTCGCCTCTATTAACCGTTACCATATAATAGATACATCATGCTGAAGTGCGCACTTAGCCCGTCGTCAGTGCACCGCTTTCACCGTTACATTGACCCGATATGGACAGCCGTGGTGGAAGGGGCTGAGATTGCTTTTCCTAATGCTTTAAAATGTTTCACTCCCTTTCCCGCTTCCGATTCAGGTGCTACTCAAACAAGCGGACGGCCGTCTGATTCACTATTCACTAATACTAGAACCGTACGTGCGACCGATCGGTCAATCGATCGCTTCCCTTCATGCTAGTGCAACGGCACGGTGGCTAGTTTGAATGTAAATTGAAACCCTGCTGCTGTCGCAAACGCTTTGGCGCCGTTCCATACCCGACTAAGATCACTAGGGTTTTGTGTGGTTTTGAGTCAACAATCACGACTTGGTGCGTGTTTTTTTCTTGATTCCCGCTACTGCCAATCTCCCAGCACAGTTCGGACTCCTTGGAGCACTTCCCCGTCCAAGCGTCCGTGCGAGCGGTCCTCCTCGGTTTGGAGATCGACAGTACGGAACTAACAACGCCAGGACAGAGGCATCATTCGCCACTCCCGACACACGTCCACCGAACGAATCACAGATTGCGCACTCTACAGCTCACTGTGCGGATAGTCCGTGGTGACGCGCTGCTCACTTTCGTGGTACTCAAGGCAGTCGACCGGATGCTTCACGTCACAGTGGTGCGGATCGTTGATGATGGCGAACAGCGTCCAGAACGGTGTTCGCGTCTCCTGCGCAATGAACCAGGCCGCTGCCATGCTGCCGAAACGCGTCACGCCGTGCTTGAAGCCACCGAGGCCCAGCTTCTCGTTCGGATCGTGCGAGTTGATCTCGCACAGGATGTACTTGTCGCAGTGGGGCGTGGAGATCGCCTGCCGGTACGCCCGGTGCACCTTCAGCACCGGCTCAATGACCTGCGTTGAGAAGCGAGAGAACAAAAAACCCCGGGTATTAGATTGGATGCCCGAAAGCTCCCCGGAGCTAACGACTCACCTCGAGATTGAGCGTGTCGGTCAGCTTGTCCGTCATCTCGGTCACGTTGTACTGCTTGAGGAACTGTTTCGCTTTGCCCAGCTTCAGCAGATCCTTCACGTAGTTCACGGCCGGCTTCACGTACTGGATGGAGGAAATTTTCACCGCCAGATGGCGTTTGGCGATGTGATCGATCAGGTTCGAGATCGTCTCGCTCGGGCGGCTGATGTCGAGCAACGTTTGCTTCGGGTAGCCCTGCGCCTGCAGGAACCCGTTGGCCATCATCTGCCCCGTGGCCACATATCTGCAAGCGAAAACCCCGCGGAAAGAGAAGGAATGGCACGATTTGTACGAGCCTCTACTGGCTGACCTACTTCCGCGCACACACACCGTAGAGCGTACGGCAACACACCACGTCATCCCCAGGTAACGGTATCCGATGGCCGGACCGGGGATTTCCGAATGTGTCACTGTCGTTTTACTCACCGCTGGTACACCTCCGGGTTGGCGATGTAGTTCACCCACTCGGCCAGATAGATCGTGGCCGCCTTGATCCAGCGCCGGCGGAACGATTGGTTCTGCAGCGACTGGAACAGCTTGTCGTAGTCGAGTTTTCCGTCCCGCCCAACGAATCCCTTGAAGACGGTGTGCAGTCCCAGCTTCGTCCACAGGGCCTGTGCCAGCTCGGACTGCGTGAACTGGTCCCACATGACGTGAATGTTCTCCAGGAACGGGGGCAGCACCCACGAGTGGTCCTTATGCTTCTCCTGCGTGCGCTCCATTTCCGGCCCGCTGAAGGACTGGAACGCCTGCATGGCCAGCGGGAGCAGATTCACCAGCGCATCGGCTCCACCACCGGTCGAGGGCTCGCGGTCCTGATCGACATTGTTGTAGTTCGCCAGCCAACTCGAAGCCATCGTCAGCACCGTGTCCATCAGGGGATTCTGCGCTTGCTCAGCTTGCGCCTTTCGCTTCTGGCGCTTGTTGCCGGATTGCTGCTGACGACGGACAGGCTCATCGGCGGCATCATCTCCCCCAGCGGCACCACTTGTCGCACCGGCAAACATCTGAATCACATTTCCGATCAATGCCGGATCGAACCCTCCACCGCCACCGGAAGCACCCCCACCGTTCGCACCTGCAGCCAACATGCTACCGATGCCGGAAAGAATCGCCCCCATTCCGTCGTTCCCGCTGGCTTTGCCACCACCGCCCCCATTGGCGTTGGCCATCAGCGGCAGCAGCATGGACGCGATACCGGAGAGCCCGGCCGCAGCACCACCACCACCACCACCACCGCCACCACCCTGCTGATTGCCCAACGTGGACAGGAACTCGGACGCCATATCCAGGAACGGACTGCCCTCGTCAGCATCGTTCGCACGCTGTGCCGTGTACACGCCGCCACTGATCAGCACGATCACCAACGTCACGATGAACGCATTTTTCCCTCTGAACATCATTTTCTTCGCAGGCTTGCCGTTTGTGTTTGTGGACCGTACCGCACTCGATCGCGAAACGCGTGGATTAACGTATCCCACGAAGAAACCCGGCCTGAGTAGGGAGGATTCTAAAACATTCTTCACCCACAGGCTCGCGCACACGCACAGATCGCGGCACAATAGAACAGTGTTTTGCACCAGAGAAAAAACAGAAAAAAACGGCGCCGAACCGCCTCACTTGGTTGAGCTCGCAGACACAAGCGCTCGTCTCGAAATCTGACACACAACTGAATGGACCACGGAATGGCCACGTTCCTCGAGAAGATCGGCCGCGATCATGAAGCCAACGCGCCAGGCAACTCACAGACGGAACGGACGAACGAACGAGAAGGTAATGCGGGACGAACGATCGAGAGGGAAAAAGCACACACACACACATACGAAAGAAGCAAAGCAGATAGTAATTGTCGAGTCGCGATCGGTGCGGGAGAGAAGGTAAAGGTGTTCGAGAAGATGGGACGCCGAAGAAAGGCGTTGGAACGAAGACGGAACGAAAGAAACGGCAGTATGTAGGGAAGAAAAAAAGGCCCAGGCATACATACACAGGGGCATCGAAACGAAACGAAGCGAAGCACTAGAACAGGTTGTACGTGTACAACCGCAGCAGCATAGCACAAGAAGTCCCCGATCAGCAGGCGTGCTACCTTACCGAGCGTGATCGTATGTAGCGCGTGAGCCGTCGCATGTTCCTGCACGGGCAGCAGACAACAGCGGCAGCGACCGGGTAGGAAGGAAGGCACACATTTTTATAACAGTAATTCTTAAGGCGCGCTTGTTTCTAGCCGACGATGTTCTTCTCCCGGTCTACCGGGGTGCGCAGTAGCAGGCTATTACCACCCATCGGGCCTCCTCCCAATAACGCCCGTCTGCAGGGCGCGCTTGCACGGTACGGAGGATCCGATCCGTTCCAGCCACGGGGCACGGGCAGTGGGCTAGAACCGTGCGATTTTGCGTGCCTTGCCGGGTGCCACCAGCGCACAAGCGTAATTGACCGGCAGCAGACCCCGCGGCAGACCAACCTGCGAGGTCTTGGTTCCTATCTGGGTGGTTACGCGGAGTCATCCCCATCCTATCCTCTCAAGCATTTCAAGTCATTCGCGTCAAGAATGTCGATGACCACATCGCCACAAAATCTGCCAAACTTTCACCTGGTGGCCAAAAAGCTCGTGAACACTCTCCACGGCGCGGGCTGAGTCTCTTGCCAGACGTAAATAACGGCCCGGGGAGGGTTGCATTATTCATGAGCAGAGGCGCATGCGACCGGACCGTGGGCGCGAGTTTGGTTGAAGCGCAAGTGCGGGTGGCCCGGGTGGAACGGGGTGCCAGAATCCGCAAATGGGTCACAGCGGACGGCCTTTCGATGTTCCGTTTGTCGATCCTGCGCGAGGAGTCAACGGAACGGAACAAATGGAACGGGTGATTGTGGCAAAACATTTACCTGATTTGTGTTAATTCTTCAGAACATGAAGGCAAAAGAGAACAAAGAGCGAGAGCGAGAGAGAGAGAGAGCATTCTACAAATGTCGTTAACCTCAAACGAGAAAGGCGTCGGGAGGAGAGAATGTGTTCTTTCGCTGCGACCGTTGCGGCATCATCGAATGTTTGTTGTTTTCTCTCGTTCAGCCCCAAACCCTCGCGATCGCGAATGATCCCGTACCGTTCGCGCCTCGCTAAGAGACAGCGCGAGCGTGTTCCGTGTTGGAAAGGAGCCCCCACCATCCGAACCAATCGACCGACCGGCCGACAATAAGCACAAGAAGTGGGTCAAAAATCGTTCCAGCACAAAGCCGGAAAGCAGCCACCTATTCGTGCGCCCACCGTAACCCCTGAGCCACTTGGGGAATTGGGAGATCGGGATAAGATCTCCGACGCCGGAGAAGGTTGCCCGCTGGCCGGATGCTTCTCCGGTGTACGAGATTATGAGAGGAAGAAGCACGCAAATCGAAGAAAGATGTAGGTAAACGTGTTCTGGACGAAAGGTCAATCGGCACCGGACGACGTTGAGGCAGAGGCGGACGGAAGAACTGTGTCAGGTATTTTCCTTTTCACGGTGCACGATGGCTTGTGCCGCTGGAAGGTCGAATAGAAATAGTGCCAGTGGAAAACTGGGCAGCGTGTTTATCGCTAAATTTTATCGCGACGAAGGTGGTTTAATGGCTGGCAGGATCACAACGGCTGAGCCATTTCAAGTTGAGCTTAGTTTCAGTTCCAAGCTGGAATTGGTTAAAGTTGTACATTCAGCTATGGAGACCAGAGAACGCGTGCATATCTCAATTCAATGTGGGTTCACGCTTCTTGCTTTGCTCATTCTAATACTGAACATCGGTAACATTTAGACTATTCATCATTCCAGTTGACATTCTACTTGTAGCTGCTATTACTTCATAAGCACATCCGTTTTTTTAGTTTGTTTTACAGACGCTCTACGTTCTTGCATAGACGATGTTTGCTGACTTTTCGTTACAGTGCTTTACTCTTCTTTAAAACGAAGAGTTTGTAGATCCAACCATCACATAATTGAGAATTGACCATTAACCCGTCTTGTAGAGTGATTAAGCACAACACGTCCTCTGATCACATTCACCACAAGAAAGTCTGTTTATTGATTTGTAGCTTAGTATCATAGCACGAGACATCACGTTCTATTTCACCGTTTGACGGAAGGACAAGTGCTATTTGTTGGTACCTAAATTTGTTGCTAATGTCATTAGTTTATGTTAAACGAGCTGTGGATGCATTATGAAAAGACAGTTCATTGAAGGGAGGCAAAGGAACCGCCAAGACTTTTTCTCGGTGGTTTCCGTTTGCAGTCCAATACTGCTTCCATAGCTTTTTTCTGCTCTTCCAATATCTTCCTGCTATCCTCCCATTGGACAGAGGACTATATGGACAGTGAGAGAAATGTGTGGAATAGTATGCCTGTTGTTCCTTATGCCTTTCATTGCACATAATTTTACTCGCCGCCTGGATAATCAGTCCTGCTTACGGTGGAGGATGGTCCAGTTGTGATTTGAACCCACAACCTGCGGTGTATAACACCTTCCGCCGGATCATATAGTAGCTCCAATTTAGACATTTCATAATTGTACAACTGGTTCAAAAACACTAGATAATTCTAGGTCAAATAGTTTTTTTTATTTAACTCTTCATTCATTTGATATTATTCAATCTGACTCTTTGGTGTTTAAGGGAGGACTCTATGAAGCGTCAGACAAGCACAAACTGTTGTTTGAATTATCCAAATTTTACGAATATAAACACACAAACAACCGCAAATGACCGCTTCCTGGCAATTAACAGGATGAAACCGCAAGATTCAAACAGCTTCAAGATGGGCATCAGACATGCCAGACAAAATATGGCATATCTGACGGAGCACCTTCAAATAACTACTTGAATTCGATCCGTGTTTGTCTTGTTCGATGTCGTGTTCGACGGCTCATAGAGTCCTACCCAAAGCATCATTCAGCCAACGAAATCTTTTCATCGCTTTCGGTGGATAAATTATGAGCTAGATTTCACATAAACTATCCTAGATTAGATCATTGATCCTTCATTCTCCCTTTACTCTCCTTCAAAACAAACTCTGCAGAAATGGAAATCGGAAAATCGGGGTTACAAGCACCCCAAGCATGTTTAGTTCATATCCAGATCAACCATTGAACCAGATCCAGATCAACCATTGGGTAAACTTTTCTTTTTCTCACGGGCAGTAGGGCCTCTGATCATAGCTCCTACGAAGGATCTTTAGAGGATACAACCAATCCACGAAATATGAAAATTATGACTAAGAAAAGGAAGAAAGATGAACCTTTTTTTAACAATAACAATATAGACGAATTTCAGAGTTTAGCGCATAGTTTTTACTGGACTTAGACTTAATTCAACAGTACTCCGACAAAGAAAAAATGTTAAATTTGTGGAACCCTGGTTTTCGGGAATGCTAATTAAACGAGGGTTATGCATTGACCTTGACTTTCGTTTAATCACATGAACTATCCTGTAGAAGGAATACTTATTGAACAATCAATTACGCTTCAATCAATCGATTGCAGAATCGTCACAACTCGAGAAAAGATGGTGAGCCTTATTTACGTTAAAACAATCACAGGATCTGTGTTTAAAAGTTGTTACATTTACGACAGGCAACTCTTTCTTATAAATATAGAAAAGACTTTCATCTACCTGAAAGTATGAGTAGAACACCAACACAACATACGCTTTCACATCTTCAAACATTCAAAATAATCATCAAGGATACTTCTGGACAGTTCCCTGCTCGATCGCAACTATCGTTTGTCAAATCTGCATTAGCAAAGAATTTGCAGTAATATCCTCAAAGCATCACAACATCGCTCACGCTCATATGTAACACACTTACCCCGTTCGCTCTCGTTACATCAATTCGTTGTGACTCGTTGCATAGATTTTTCTCCATCGAACGCAGCTGCATTTTACGACTTTACATTAGATAATCGCACACGACAATGTGGCCTTCCCCACAAATGCATGCTCACCGCTGTATCCGCTGGTGCTAAGCATAACATGTGAGATCTCTTAATCTGCAGCCGTGCGACTTTGCGACCGTCTCCCTCACTGGAGCCATCGAATTGCAATCGCTCCCTTTCGGTGACGGTGACGGTGCGCTCCTCACGGTTCAGAATTACCTCGAGCACGGAGAAAAACAACTGCTTTCACCAGCTATGCTAGCAGCACGACACATGCGGAAGTGCACATGACCGTGCCTGCATGGTTACCCCCGGTTTAAGCTTAGCCGATGGACCGCCGCGGCAGATTATGGCTGCCGAACAGGCTACGCCGCCGAGGTGCCAATACGATCCTGCATATCCAGTGCCGAGTCGGTGCTGGTGGTAGGGGTTTCGTCAGCGTCCACCGTGGGCTGCAGTTTATAAATGCCGCTGTGCAGCCGATTTCCGGCCACAGTTCCACCCGGTGGATGGCCAGTGAAAGTGATCGCTAGGTGCCAACTGTGTGTGGTGCTCGCAGGAGTCGTCATTCGTGCTGTCGAGAGTTGTGCGGTGCAGTGTTACGGTTCAGTGTCACCATGGAGGAACGCCTCGAGTACGGTCCGCTCGGGGATGATCTGCGGGAACGGCTGGAGGCGTTCTTCGGCCGGCGGGATCACTTCATCGAGGTGAACCCGGGCCGGGTCGTGATGCCCAAGGCGTTCGGCGCTATCGGTGACTCGATCCGGGCGCTACCGATCCGCCCGGACGACGTGTGGCTGATGTCGTTCCCGAGGGCCGGCTCGACCTGGGCGCAGGAGATGGTGTGGCTGCTGGGGAACAACCTCGACTATGAGGCGGCCCGCAGCCAGCTGCAGCAGGTCCGAACGCCGCTGCTCGAACTGTCGGCCATCTTTTCCGACGATCGCAGCGTGGAGGACACGGTGACGTAAGTTGACGAGCTATGGCCGTGCGTGCAACGGTTCTCCGGAGTAATCGCTTCATCTTCCTTGCCCGGTGCGCTCGCTAGCCGTCACGAGAAGATCGACTCCGTGCAGTGCGTCCACCAGATGGGGGGCCGGCGCTTCATCAAATCGCACCTGCCGTGGCAGTTTCATCCGCGCGAGATGGACGACGTGCGGCCCAAGATCGTGTACGTCGTGCGGAACCCGAAGGACCTGTGCGTTTCGTACTACTACTACTGCCAGCTGATCCACCGGTCCGAGGGCACGTTTGCGGACTGCTGTGACATCTTTCTGGCCGATCAGGCACCGGTCGGGCCGATGTGGGCCCACGCGCTCGCCTTCTGGAAGCGGCGCCACCAGGACAATGTGCTGTTCCTGAGGTACGAGGACATGAAGCGCAACCTGCCGGACGTGATCCGGCGGTGCGCCCGCTTTCTGGACTTTGGCCGGGAGCTGACGGAGGAGGAGGTGCAACGGATGTGTGAGCATCTTCAGTTCGAACGCATGCAGCGCAATCCGGCCGTAAATCTCGAACCGCTGATGAAGGACTCGCCGATCATACAGAACGACGCAGGCGTGAAGTTCATTCGCAAGGGCGAGATCGGTGATTGGAAGAACCACATGGATGCGGCCATGTCGGCGAGGTTCGATGCCTGGATAAAGCTGCACTTCGACGGTACGGGGTTGGAGTTTGAATTCGAATGAAATAATAAATGCGTTAGGTTGTAACATGATGTTTCGGTAGCAGGATATTACTTCTGATCCATTCTTCCTATTTTTTCCCCCAAATGAAGCACAAACCTCCGTTACTATCTACAACCGGTGGGTTCTCTCCCAAGCGTGTACACTCCGCTCTGCACGCAGCACTAGCTGTACGCCAATTATCCGTTAGTTCCTCGCTGTTCCACACCGTTTCATCCTTCCGTACGCTAGTCGGTTTACGCAACTCGCAAAGTGGGCAAAGTGATTTCCTTTTCCTGCCCGGGCGGACAACTTTTCCAACAACTACGCAAAACCCTTTTCCTGGCTTCGATGCAAATTCACACAACATCCAGTCCGGTCGAGTCGCGGCTGGTACTCGGGTAGAAGCGGCGAAGAAAACCTCGCCAGCTGATGATTAGATCAGCTAACGAACCGGACCAAGCCAAACCACAATCCCCACCCCACCGGTCAGGATAGGGCGGTCGATTGCTAACCGGTTCCCCGGTTGCGGCCCAGGCGGCGGACAAATCACTCGTAAACCCCGTTACGGGCGCGTTTTGCTATGCGCTCTGCTAGGCTTCTGGACGCGTGTGTACACTACTAATAAGTGTAACGGTAACAGTTCATCTCGTATGGGTCGATATAATTGTTTGATCTAGATTCCCGGCGACGGGCATCGCCGATGGGACAGATCGACGCCACGGTCGTGAAAGTCAACGTGAGCTTAAGAACTATTTTACGCCGTTCTAAGACATCCGCAAGACCACGGGAAGTGAGAGAACCGACATGTGCTTCTTCAGTGGAGCCTAAGTGCATTTCAGGTAACGATTTCATTCATATGTTTTGGTCCTAAAAAACACAACATTCTCTAAGCAAACACGATCACACACGGCCAACATGATCCACGATGGTTCTCCATGATGATTAAAATATTGTGGCATTTTGCTTCAACGGTAAAATAAAATTCTTGATTGCTCAACACCGTTTAGATGTTTACCTTCAAAGCAACTATCGGAACTGATCGATTTTACCTTTTTTCAAATGACGTCCACTTTGTATCTGGCTTAAAACAAACAGATTGTTTACTTTCTCCTCATAATTTGTAGTATGGCGATGTGTACCATTTTATACATTTTGTTCAAAAACCGATTCTTTTGATCTATTATATATCCTAGTCTGGGGCGATTTATCACATTTAAATTAAATGTTTTATGGAACAAAATCTCAGTAGTGTACTAGTAGTTACAATATGCATCACTAACGAAGGGAAGACGAGATAAAGCAGATGTAATGATCATTTTTGTCGATGTTGCATAAGACTGAATGATGTTGTGATAAAGTGCAAAAGTAATGTTTGATTTTAAAAGAGCACGACAGCCGAGAACGGTTGGCAAGAACGATTTGCGAGAATGAGTACATCTCGCAAGGATCGTCTGTTCGCTATGGAGTACCATGGAAACCGTTACTAAGGGTACCAATTGTTGAATATAGGTGGTAGGATTGATTAAAAGATCAAGATTGACAAGAGCTATTGATCGGTTGTCATGGAAACAAATTGAGAAAAACTCGATGAGTCAAAGCAAGAACAATCGGAGCATGTTAGCGAATTACAATACAAATCCGGTGGTCGTACAATAAAATGTGGAATCGTTCCGCAAACCACACCACAGATCAACTGGACTGGACAGATAAAAAAAAATCAAAAATGGTGGTTTGATCTTACAAAGCAGTTAAAAAATGGAAAATGCTGCTTCTAGCTCTTGTTCTATTATCAAAGAATTTTGGGGAATGTTGTGCCTATGTGCCAATCAACTTTTAACTCCACTGTATCTCAGATAAAAATGGGATGAGAAAATATTACAAGGTGTTGTGATTATGACATACACGCACCTTTGGATATTTAAATGCTTAAAGATTGAACGAACCTGATCAAAGGCTTTACAAACCATTTCAATTAAAAATGTATGGAAAAGTTACTATACTTGGAGCTACCACCAACGTGCTTGCCTCACTACTTTTCATGTTCACGGTATGGTTCTCGGGGACCAGAGAGAGAAACCGTATGTTTTCGTATGTACAGAGCTTTCTAATTGCACGATGACCACAAATTCTGCAGCGCATCACACACTCCAGGCTATGAAGTTTTATAATAATTGAATAACTCGACTCATCAGGCTAACACATATCATTAAATTTCACTCAAAAACAAAATAATAGTTATTTTAGTTGATAACGTAGAATAAAAAAAAATTTACATAGTCAATATAAAAAAAGCAAATATCAAATTTACCATTAGATGTCATAAAAACATTTGCAGAGCAACGGGTGATAGTTACATAAACTTAACAACAGGTGTAGACAAACAAAATCAGTCAAATTCTAAACGAAAATGTCAGCAACCAAATCGGAAAGCCGCTTAGGAAATGAAAAAAAATCCTTATTAATATAAAATTGTGTTTGCCTGTAATATTATTCATAAATTGATTAGGAATTTGATATGTTAATTTCGATTCGGAATGATTTATGGGAGCGTATTTTACATACTTTGGTGACGCATGTGGCTCGTAGTTTATAGTTAGAATAGAGAAATATAATTTAAATTTGTAGTAAGAATATGGTATACAGTCACAATGAATATGTAGTATAAGAAAGTACAGCAGAATATGATGAGTAGTTGTTGTACCGAAGTTTGTCTTACTAATCAACATTATGATGATGATAAGATTAATATTTTTTTAATAATGTTTTTGTTAATAAAAAATAAATGCATGAGACTACATAGTTTTGAGACTCGCGCGCGATAAAGAGCGCAATGATCCATTGTGCCTCTCGATTTTTTACAATTACCATACATTTAAAATTTCGTATTTCTCAAATCTATGTAGGGGTAAGAGGTGGGAATTATCATCATCATCATGATTTAACACTAACACGGCTAGAGTGGATCATTTTAATCACAGCGGTGGTTTTGAAGTTATTAAATTTTACGAATTTTGTACTTGTTCAATCCAAAGGTTTAACAACATCTTTTACTTCTTTGAAGAACACGAACGGCCCTTTTGAACCAATCATATGATTTTTATCATTTGTGTTATTTGTGTTTTCATAACTTTTTAATCTTATGTTTTTGGCTGAGTGACGATGCAGAATGGTATGTTATTGCTCAAATACTATTAAAGTTAAACATATATTACAGTTTCCATTGCATTAAATGCTTTTACAATTGCTCGTTCACATTTAACTTGCAGGATCTGATGCTACATGA
Source organism: Anopheles dirus (assembly GCA_000349145.1). Classification (NCBI taxonomy): domain Eukaryota; kingdom Metazoa; phylum Arthropoda; class Insecta; order Diptera; family Culicidae; genus Anopheles; species Anopheles dirus. Next base: position 6,743,586 of record KB673645.1, read on the forward strand.
CGTGGTCTTTTTGCTGTTTCTGTTTGCCACCGATTTGACTAAACAAGTAAACAAGAGACGATTCTGGAAAAAACATATTCAACATATTAGTTTAAACTGCATGTTTAAAGTACGCATATTTATTCAAATCCACATACACTGGAACTACTGCAAGACCTTTAATATTTCCTCCCACGGTCCTGTGTCGTTAGCAGCTGATGAAACTAAATCAATACTGTCGGTCGTTGATTATTCACAGGCTGTGGCCGGATTAGCTCATTCTGAGGTCCCTCGCAATTGACTTAAAAGAGGATTCCTTGGAAGTCAGGATGGATGGTTCAGGTGCAAACCGTAAAACTACCGCATCTATTACGGAGTGCGAGATAGAAAACACTTGATCAAAAGAATTTTGGAATGTTGCTCTGGTGGTCCAGCATGTGAATGCGTACTCAGTGTGTGCCATGGCAAAGGTCTTGTGCTGTTACGATGAAACAATACTTAAAAGCTAATAAACCACTGATTAGATAATAAGTGCAAAACTTACCCTCGGATACACCGCGCTACAGCTGATCGCATTCTCGTTGATGATGTTATTCATATCGTTCGACATGCGAACACAGTTGAGCTTCGGTTCCACATCGTCCTCCATTAAGCTGCCGACCTCGGGTCCCCTACCGTTAAACTCAACACTGACCTCTCGAGATTAAAAAATCTGGCTTTTACGCAAATAACCGTCTCGAAGCAGTATCTGGCACAATAACAAAATGCACTGTCTGCAAACAACAGTTGTACCATTCACGTGGGCCCATCAACAAAACCCGATTAATACGTTGTCTAGTTTCACACATTTCATAGCCAATTGTATGTCATCGTTTCTTTCACACAACACTTCATATTTATTATTTTACGATGAAAGTAAAATAAACTTTCTCATATCATTTATTCATAACCGCCCGTTTGAACGAAATTCGAATTTCGAACAACAAACAAAACATCCTTTGACAGATAGGTGACCGGGTGTCAGGATAATTTTTTTTCTTTTTTTAAACGTCAAAACGGGGTTTTTGGGCGACCTGGTCTCTATACTGACTTTGGTCAAAACAAAACACGACAAATAAAAAAAGTTTAATTTTTTGCTTCGACGGAGGTTTAATTTTCGTTTTCTGTGTTTTTCGACCGAAGGTGGCAGATTCCCCCAAGTTTTCACTGCCATTCTGCGGGCTGCTTCTGTCTCAATAATTTGTGTTTTACATCGCACTCCCATCGACGGAAGCGTTTCGATAAACGACGACATTGCTCCACCATCGAGCAGAGCCAGGCCAATGGGAAAGCTAGCGACGAATTCGTCGCACTCAGCAACGTCGTCGTCTTCGTCGTCCTCGTCTTCGAAGCAGGTGAACCAACACCGAACTTTGGAGCAGATCGGTACGGACCTGCTGCAGGAATGCAAAACATGCACGGAAAACTCCCGGCTGTCGAAAGGGCTGCGGGAGCGCTTGGAGCGACTGCCGCGGAAAATGCGCAAGGAGGTAGTGAAACGGACCAACGATGGTTGCTCCCCGCTCTTCATCGCCTGTCGCCGTGGTAACGTGGATATTACCGAGTATCTGATCACAGTGTGCGAGGCGGACAGTGAACAGAAGGGACTGTACGAGGTGCCGGAAGATCGCTCCGTACACTGCGTCACCCCACTCTGGTGTGCGTGCGTTTCCGGTAAGCTTCCGGTCGTAAAATGTCTCGTCCGTCTTGGCTCGAACATCAACGCCCTTTCGGACACGGGATCAACACCGCTGCGTAGCGCTTGCTTTATGACGCACATTGACATCGGTAAGTGGTTATAGCGATGTCGTTAACCGATAGCCGAAATTCACTTGCAAATGGTGCAATCGTTTTTTTTTTATCTACAGTTCAATTCTTGGTCGAGCACGGTGCGGATATAAAGAAACCCAACTACAACGGCGGCACGTGCCTAATCAACTCCGTACAGTCGGTTACACTCTGTACGTACTTGATCAGCAAGGGAGCGGATGTGAATGCGCGTGATATACAGAACAAAACGGCCCTACACTACGCCATCCAGGAGCATCGGCTGGAGACGGCACAACTGCTGCTGGAGCATGGTGCCGATCCGTTCGCAAAATCGCACTACGGCGATGACGCCCTGCAAACTGCCTGTCTCAAGGGGGCCTATCTTATATTCGACTACTTGAAAAAGCGTATTAACTACTCCGCGGAACGACTGGCCGATGCACACGAACTGTTCGGTTCAACGCTCATCGATGACCTCAACGTGACGCGTGGTGCCATGCTGCACTGGCGGTTGGCGCACCAGATCCGCTTGAGGGGGGCGGAGTACATCGCCAAGCAACCCAGCATTGAGCCGCGGGCGGCCTATGGGTTCGCTACCGAGTTCACCACCATCCCGGAGCTGGACAACATCGCCGCTGACATGGACGCGATGCGCGTGCAGAGTTTGCTGATTTACGAACGCATTCTCGGCATCGGCCATCGGGACACGCTGTTTAGGTTGATGTTCCGTGGTGCGTCATACGCGGATGCACACCGTTTCCAGCGCTGCATCGATCTGTGGCTGCTTGCGCTGCAGGTGCGCGTCCAGAAGTACTCCATTCTGTACTCCGACACCTGCCTAACGGCGCAAGCGCTAGTCCGGTTGATGCTGGACCTGATCGACGGATATGATGAGATGATGCCAGTCGAGCTGTACGAAGGCAGTGTACCGCGGTTCGGAGACGTGTATGCCGTGTTCAGCATTCTGACAGACAACATAGCCGTTGCGCGGCAACTCATCAGCATCCGGCCGGTCCATCGGAAGCAGCAGGAAAACTTCGATCGCGTCATGAAATGCCTCACGCATTTGATGTACCTGATGCTTGCCACAGCCAAAACGGACGAGGATCAGCAGGCGATCTACAAATCGGTACACACGCTCGTGCACAGCAAAGTCCGCAGTGCCATCACCAACGACACGCTGCTGCATCTGTCCGTGTCGCGGCTGAACGTGATCAAGAGTGGCTACTTCAGTGACGACACCAACTCCCTGCGCATTGTGTTTCCCAGCCTGAACGTGGCGAAGCTACTGCTCGACTGCGGTGCCGACGTGAACGCAAAAAATGAATCCAAATCCACGCCTCTGTTGGTCGCGGCGATGCCTTACAACTACGATCGGGATGTAAGTATTAGGGCCCCTTTCCACTCAGTGCGCTGTCCGGTTTTATATGAATTACAAGGTTTCCCTCCCTCTCTCCTCCCCTTTTAGGTCATCTACACGCTGCTTGAGTACGGTGCGCATCTGGACGAACCTAATCAGCACGACGATCGACCACTGAACCTGATACGAAACAATCCTATCAACGACATCCCGACAGTTAACTATCTTCCGCTGAAGTGTCTCTGCTCGACGGTGATCGTACGGTTTGGCATACCCTACCGCAACCAGATTCCACGAACACTCGAGGAATTTGTTAAACGTCATGAGCCGTAAAACCACGAACAGCCCGCTCGAATGTAGTTTTACAAGGATAATCCGGTAGTAAGTATCATGCGAGGGATGCTGGACGGTAGAAGCGACCGTAGAATCGAAAAAGTGTACGACAGAAAAAGTAATGCCAAATCTCCGGCTATAGTTTTCATTTTCATCAACGTTTTTAAATTATGTTTCAACCCATTTTGAAAAGTACCTGCTTTTTTCATGTTTGAAGATTTGTCTGATCTTCCAGCGCATCTATTCATAGTTTCAGATAAGTTTCTGGTAAGACCTCTCATCAGGTTTTTTCCTGTCCAACAATATAATAAGAGAAATTGCTCATAGTTACGTCTTTACTCGAAGCATTTCGCTCATACTCTTTCGGTCAAATTGTTACTTAGAATCAGATTAACAATAAACTTAATGCACATTCTGATTTGCATAAAAACATAATAATTAATCACATCTTGAATAACGTTGGTTGAGGCATTTTTGAAAGCTTGAATGAAATGACAATTATTTGTTTATCAGACAGCCACTCACATGTTCCAGATAATTATCCTCAATATGTGCGAAAGAGTAGTCGTATCAGGCTTATATCGTTTAGAGAACTTCATGCGTTCAAAAGTAATTCAACTCTTTATTTATGGAAAATATTAAGCACTGCACATCAACTTAAATTGAGCTTGAAACAATATAACAACAAAATATCGTATCAATAGATCGCAAAAGTCTTCAAAAGTAGCCAATGTATTAATCTTTAAAAATAGTCGCTCAAAGTGATCCAAACAATATCATTATCTATTTCGTATAAAAAAAACACGTATATATATTTTTGGGGCAGCATTTACCACACTTTTCCATGGTTCTACGGTCGGTGAAACTGTTCGGTACTTGCTATACTTATAGTGGCTTTAAAATCTTGTGCGCCCACTCGTGTGTCGTCATACAACCGTAACAAGCGGCATTCGTTTTCGGTTCAGCTATGTTCTAAACCTGTGATTTTCATAGACAACAATTGGTAGGATTCAATCTAGCATAACATGCAGCAGTCGGAACTGCACGTTGACTACAAGTGCACGTTGTCTGGGAGCCGTCAATTTACTCTAGCAATAACTCGACCCTTTTTTAGTTTGGATTTTATCATAATAATACAAATTTGTTCTTGTACGTATTTGATTTGCACACACAAAAGCAAAACAAAAGCAAACTTTGATAGATGCCAACTCGTGGGCTCGTGGTTCAGTCAACAGAAATTGCTTTTGCCGTAACCGTGACTATCTACTTCTATATAGTTCGAGCACAGTGACAGATTTAGGCGAGCATTAGACAAAACATGAGGGGAAAATATGCTATACAAACTAACAGTCTTTCTAAAAGATGACTGTACGGCTAGTTAATAACTACTGCAAGCAAGACATAACCAAATGTATCACACAGTATCTAGCACCAACTAGCAGCGAAATTAGCTGTACAATTATAACAAATCCTTCCGTCGAGCGTACATCTTAGTTGAGTTTTATATTTTTATTTAAATTTATTCGACTTAAATAACATGAAGTGGCAAATATGTTAATTTTAGAGTAACAAAGCAAAAGAGCACATACACTTTATTTGCAAAATAAACAACGAGCCAACGTACATGAAAAATCAAGCAGTAATAGAAATTACGTAAACAAGGTTGTAATTGCTATAGAATTGCACAGTCACTGTGTACCATTTGGTGAATTTTATTGCGTAAACTGTAGTAAATAAAAGCTTGATCCTTCGATACGTCAATTCGCTACCGTGAAGAAACAGAACTAAATCGTGTAAGACGTGTGTTCACTGTCTGTAGCAGACAGATCCCACATAACGACAGAATACTCGCTTTTCGCGTTTTTCAGTTAATATGTTTCTCCGACCATTCAGACCATACCTGATCTGTGCTCGTAAATTTAATTTATTTTAACTTTCAAAATACGACCATAAAAAATAGAGCAAGATTCTGTCATAGTGTTGCGCAAAGGCAAGAGGCTATATTGGAAATTTGAAATACGATGCAGAAAATAATGCGATGGAACGAGTTATAAAACGCGATTAAAATTGACCAGAGCTATCCGACTTCAAGTTGAATTATTTTCCATCCTTAATTGGTTAATACAGCTGTAGCTCGATTGCGTTATAGCAACATGTAGATATATTATTTCGAATACACGTAGCAATGCTTTCGTGTTGACAAGCCTGTATCGTGTTAGAGAACTAGCAATAGCAACGCCGCACGAAGCGATATATAAACAAGTGATTGTGATTATTAACCGCAAAACAACAACAGCAACAAGCATACAAAAGCTACAAAGCATAAATGACCTACGTAAACGGTACGTGCAGGGGAATTTCTCCGCACGCTACAAACAGATAAGTGTCAGAGTTCGAATATTTAATGAGTCGAAGTAACTAACAAAATAATACAATAAATAAAGGTAGCCTGAATTATTGTGGGTGTTGAACACTGCAAAAAATTGGATTTTTTGAATACTAGAGTAATGTCTTAAAATTCTCCCACCCAGATTATAACTTGCATGTTTGTCTTCGTATTCGCAGTGTAACGTTCTGCAAGTACGCTCTGCACCGAGCGACCTTGAAAATGCTTTCCTATACACTGCTGTCTCGTACCAAACCATCTTCGGAGCTTATTCTTTATAGCGCCTCCCTAGACGCCCCGTGATCCTAAGAATCATTGCTGCACTTGCAGTTGAGCTGCGTAAGAAAAGCTGCACCGCTCAGCGCGTAGCAGGCGGTGGCCCGAGAGAAGATATGACAGCAGCTTCCCTACGCGCTGTCTGTACATGTGTGTGCGTGTGTGCGTCTGCAAGTGTGGCGAGTCTGCGCGCTCAATGGTGTGAGTGCTTCTATTTATTTGCGAAAGTAACCGGACCGATCGTCCACCGCTCGCTCGGACTCACTTTTCACTATTTTCGTGCGAACCCCCCCACTATTTTTACGCTCAGTGCGTATATCGGCTCTGCTCTCTTGCCGTCATATCGGCTGGTAGTCGTGTCAGTCGGGCTCCTAAGATGGTCGACGACTCTGCCTCGACGCTCGGTGGCTGCTGCTGGGATAGTGTGTGAAAGGCGGTAACAGAAAGTGTGTGCACGGGCGGCTGCTACTGCTACGTGTACGTCGTCGTCGTCGTCGCCGTGAACCTGGGCCTGAGAAGTCGCTGTCTCGTAAGAAGATCAATTCCCTGCCCCCAGATGCCGGAAGCGCGTGCACAATGCGCGAAAGTGACATTGTAAGCCAGGGAGCATGAGCACAAACTACCCACGAGTGTTGTACGGTGCGAATCATTATCTACATCTAACCGCGCTTTCCATACGCAACGTCGAACCGGGGCACGAGTGAAAGCAAACTAGAAGGGTCTGTGCAGCGGCGTGCCGCACCGCGTCGTTTGCAGTGTTAATTCCGCGTCACCAGCGCCCAATTGTGGTGGTTTCCAAACTTATCACATTCACGACAACAGCTTCCCCTGGAAGCGAACTTTTCAAGTAGGTGTCGGGTTTTGTTTTGTGGCTGTGAAGAAGAAGAAAGCACGAAGGAAGCATGAAAGGAATGCGCTTTTTGTACGGGTCGGCCGTCCGGTGGCACGGATCGGGTGCCGTCGTCAGGATTCTGGCCCGGTTGTTGCTGATCGCCGCGACCGTACACAATGCTGGTAAGTAGTACCGTGCCGAACCGAACAGCTGCGGACCGAAGCAGGGGCAAGCTTACGAAAGACTTCTATTTGGGAACGGAAAGCGACGAACCGTGAAAGAGGGCAAGGCGGAAAATAAAACAAACTAGCCGAGCAAGCGCGAGTGTACGGAATGGAAGCATTCTTGTATTGTGTGTGTATGTGTAGGTACATACATTGCGGAAATATATTCACGCATGGTGCGCAACCTTGAGGTGCCCTGGCTTAGTAGCGCTCGCTTTCGGAGTGGTCGACGGTATTCCGCCCCGGAAGTGCAGACGACGACTACTTTTATTAAGGTGCTTTTCTTGTGGTAGGGATACGTACCAGCGTTGGGAAGAAGAAATGTGAAACAATTCCGCAATATTGAATGAGCGAGGTGTTAGTCATGTGGGAAAAAGGAAGTTAATCATCAATACGGATGAAATCATGGTATTCTCGCATCGAGCCAATTGAAGGACTCGGGATATCCTTCAAATGTTTGTTGTATTACTCACAAGTTTCACTAGTTAATCAGCACATTTCTTACACTTTAATACATTAAAATAAAACTGAATAGCTCAGATTACAAAAGACATTGTTCATGTGTGAAACATCTATCACAATGTCATAATTGATGTCACAAAATTATTCCGTTGATCACGATGAACTTCAACGTTGTAAATTATTTAAGCCTCTGAATTCGAAAGCAGTTTGTTTTATCTGTTACTATGATTTATTTGTATTAATTGATATGTACATCATTCTCGTTCATAGAGAATTAAGGGATATTTAAAATAAATATAAGCAAGAGTACTGATTTTTACTGTCGTTTCGACCAGCTACAGCTATCGATTTTGATGGAAATTATGCTTTGATTAATTGAAAAATAAAAAATAACATGTAATTTGTTCAATCTACCATAGTATATCGAAAAATAACAGCGTTGTTGTAATATTCAATTTAAACAGATATTTCGATCGATTTAAGTTGACAAGACATTTGATTTACATTACCTAATCTTAGAAGTTGTTATTACACAAAGTCATACAGAACAAAATCCATCCAAAATTAAACAGCATACGATCTTCAAAGTCTCACGTCTCCCATTGATCATATTACCAACTACGTTTGCTGATAACACAGAAAAAGTATCGCTCCAACTATTCTTAAAACAACACAATTAACACAATAGGCAATCCTCCTATTATAATGCAAATACCCACAAAATGTTCCTTGTTTTACAACAGTTGTTTAAGAAGCTGTCTATTTGCCGGTAATTATTATATATAAATATAAGATTGTAAAAACAATCAGCCCTTCGAAAATAGTACAAAAATATCCTAACAATAGCAGAATTTGGAAATGTTAAAAATCAAAAAGCTTTCAGTAGAACAAAGAAACCTTTATTTCCCTTTAATTTACGAAAAAACGGTGTATCTAATAATCCAATTACCTGAGAAATGTCTCGAATACCAAACCATCGAAGATTTAAATCCTAAATAGCATAGTTGTCTAAATATAAAATTCAAATGAAACGACTTCTGTGGAATTCTGATGCTAGACAAGCATCAGATAGGAAAAATGTTTCCGGCGATTAAAAGGAAGAATGTTATCTTATGAGGTTATGGAAATAATCTTTACTACGTTATTATAGTATGTACTCAACTTTTTTTAAAATGTGAACGACGCTACAAGCGCTTCCCGGTCTTAGCATGCTGAACCAAACTCCGAAACCGCTTACAGTCGCGCGTCGTCATCAGCCAATCGTTTATCTCGGTCGTGCTGGCGGAAGAGTCAACACCATCTATTCATCTCAGTCAGGGCCTACCACGTCTCCTCTGTCCATGCGAACGGTCTAAAAGGATTTTACGGGCTGGGTCGTCCGATGCCATTCTGCTGACATGACCAGCCCACTGGTCTAATCAGCCTAGCAATAGTAAGGTCATCGTACAGCGCATATAACTCGTCGATGTAACGGGTTCTCCACTACCCTTATATATATATGCTCATATGTTGTGGTATGTAAGTAATGAATATAAATGTGTTAAACCATCTTATGAACATAAACCCTTAGGCGAATTAAACCATGCGTTCAACAAATGATAGTACACCTCCGATTGTGATGTATGCAAGGTTACATAGGAGGAAAAACCCCATTAGAGAAGAAAAGAAGAATTAGCAGACTGTTCGCATGTATGTAAATGTTACGAAATATAGGATTAGCACAGGATGACCCTCTTTAGGGTCGTAATGCTATTATAGGCTGCGGCTGTTTCGTTGCAGCTGTACTTTCTGTCATTTCTCAAGTACCTTCCCTTTTTTATATCCATTTCTGTCAGTCAGATACATCATTAATCTATAATTTATCTCGCAAAACAGCCGCTCAAAAGCCAGAGGACGGTCCGTACCGGGGGAAGTACATTGGCAAATTTAACTCGTACCACCATCAGGCATCGGGAGACGTTTACGCCGTCGATGAATACACATTCCTGCTGACGGGTTTCAACTACGACGGCAATGGCGTGGATACCTTCTTCTGGTCCGGTGCAAGCAATCGACCCGGACCGCAAGGATTCATCGTGCCAGACGAGTACGGAAAGTAAGTGATAGATTACTTTTCTCGCCTTATTCATGACTCATGTCTAATTGTTCACGTTACCATGTACCACCACCATTTTAGAACAAACATCCTGGAACGATATTTCAACAAAGATTTCACGTTGCGCCTGCCAGACAACAAGAAAATCACCGAGGTAAAGTGGCTCGCCGTGTACGATCTGAACTCGCAGAACAACTTCGCCGACGTGTACATTCCCGAGGACTTCGAACCGCCTGTACCGCAGAAGGCAGGCAGTCTGACGGCGATCGCTGGTGGTCCGGTGGTGTCGAGCGATACGATCGACATCCTCGATTCGAAAACCATCCGAATCACCGACTTCAGCTACGACGGAAAAGCGGGCGGACAGGCGGCGGTACACTTCTGGGTTGGCGTCGGTCCATCGCCATCGTCCAAGGGTAGCAAGGTGCCGGACGAGATGGGCTATCTGGATCCGATCCGTGCGTACGATCGGGAGACGATCACACTCGAGCTGCCCGGCGACATGACCATTTTCGACATCGACTGGTTCAGCGTGTACGACGTGGAAGCGCGCCGGGATTACGGTTCCATTCTCATTTCGGACGACTTGAACGTGCCGCCGTCGCTGGTGCGTGTCACACCGCACACTGAGTCGCTCCCGAACTGCCGACAGCTGCACAAGGACTATCGCGTTTCGTGGGAAGTGTTTGGACCGCAGATAACGATTCAGCTCGCGGGTAACGTTCAGCAGGATGAGTATCTTTCGTTCGGACTGTCCGGGTCGGATCAGCGCAGCCAGATGCTCGGTGCGGATGTAGCCGTTGCCTTCATCGATGGCCATCGCGGGTACGCAGTGGACTACAACATCACCTCGCTTGCGCCGTGCGTTCAGGTGCTGGGCCAGAACAAGGGTGTATGTCGGGACGATGTAGTCGGTGGGCTGGACAGCTATCAGCTGCACACGTTCAGCCGGGAGAACGACATCAACACCATCACTTTCCGTCGAACGCTCATTTCGTCCGACTCGGGTGATAAGGAGTTCCTGCTGGATCGGCCCATGTACGTCGTGTGGGCAATGGGCCGTCTCGACTCGAACAACGAACCCACGTATCACGACGTGTACCCGAAGCGGAACGTGCAGATCAATTTCAACACCACCGAGCCGGTGAACGACTGCTTCAGTTTCACCAGTCGCGAGGCGAACCTGAAGGACATCTGGGAGCGCCAGCAGATCTTCGACCGCTCCGTGCGTTCGTTTACGGCAACTCTCGGCCCTGCCGGGGGCAAGCGTGGCTATCAGGGCATCACCGGGCATGTCTCGAACGGGCTCGCCTGGTACATCAACGGATTCATGGTGCCGGAACTGTGGCTGCGACGTGGTCTCACCTATTCGTTCCGAGTGCGTGGCGGAAACAATCCCCACTCGCCCGAGTTCTACCATCCGCTTGTGATCACGGACGAACCGCACGGTGGCTTCGATCGACTGTCCGACGCTCGGCAGAGTGAAATTCGAGTTCTCGCGGGTGTTGAGTTTACGCGGCGCGGTCGTCCCAAACCGACGGCCGCCGGACCGCTCTGCCTTGCGCGCCACCCCGACGGGCAGGACCGACGGCTGGACGATAACTTTGCGACGTTCAAGAAGTTCAACCGCACGCTCAAGTGGACCTGTGATTCGGGCGATCCGGCAGTTCTGGAGATCACACCGAACACCAGCTGGCCGGATGTCGTCTACTACAACAGCTTCACGCACGCGAACATGGGCTGGAAGATACACATCGTCGACAGCTACAGTCAGTCGGCACGTAACGACGGCGGTGCGTCGGTCACTTTCGGTAGTCACACGGTTCGGATATTTCTCGTCACGGGTAGCCTCGTTTTGGGGGCATGGTTATGGAAGTAAATAAAAAACACCTTTGTCCTACGTTAAAAACAGTGCTTTCATATTGAAAAAACAACTCACGACTTTCAATTTCTTGCTACCGTTCCAAAAATTCGTACACGCGACAGTCCACCATCCGGCGCAATTGTAATCCGAATGCGCGACGCAGCTTTCGCCTGGGGCAGTAAATGTTCGTGCTGCCGGAACTCGTGCATTTGATGTGCTCCAAGCTTTTGCCTCTCCATTAGCGGCAGCCACTGGTCAGGATCGTCCTTGGCACCATAATAGACGCGCACGTTATCAGGGAAGTTTCCCTTGAAATGTTTCGTATCAACGCACACCCGCTCGATCCAGCATCCGTCGGTGGGGCCCAATTGAAAGGTGGCCCACTCGCATCCGGGCACCTGCAGTATTCCCGAATCGTTCACCTGCAGAATCGGAGGCCGATCAAGCCGACGGGCCGTCTCCCAACCGTCGCCCATGTTGGCCCCTTCGCTGGGTTTGATGAGATTTCGCGGATGACCGTAGTGAGCGTTGGAAAATCCAGTACACCGACCTCCGTTCAGCATAGCGATCGCATCGATCGGGACTTTCGCGGTCCCGATGCACTCGGTCAAACCCACGCTCATCACCGTACCGTGCACACGCAGGCGAGCTATTCCTCCATCGGGAAACATGTTGACCCGCAAATGACTCACGACGAGCGATTGCTTGCCCTTGGGTACAGTGAAGTACTGCCGCCGTGTCTGCTCGTATCCCGGCTGCAACTCGACACGCGGCAACAGCACATCCCACTGATCCGTCCCTATCAACTCCACCATTCCAACCTCCTCCGCCGTACGCCCGGTGCCTATGGTCCCATCGCCATCACGGTCCGTTATGCGTGGAATTGACGATTGCAGCATCTGCTTGATCGTAGCGTCCAGCGTGCCACCCTGGATGGAAACACGTGGTGAATAGTTCCCGGTAAAAAAGGCCGTATCAATCACGAAGCCTTCCACCTTCGTGGGGGCACCGAGCTCCAGCAGGCACCAGTCATGGCCGGGGATACGTTTGCGGCGCGTCTCCCAACCATCCATCCACTTCCCGTAGGGAGTGTACTCGTCCGGTAGAAACACCGGTTCCGAGTCTTTCAGCATCCATTCGGCCGGCGCAAACCAGTCGTCCGTTGCGAACAGAATCGAGCCATTGCTCTGGAATGGACACCGCTATTAAACACAGCCTCTTTTCAGCAGGCACATTGATGGGGAAAACTACTTACTCCAGCCGATGCCACCTCACTAAGTTCCGTAAATGCAGGTGGCTGCTCCTGTTGGCCCTGTCCGCGAACGCTTCCCATCTCGTTCATATGCTTTGGGTTTAACACACACACGCGAAACACAACAACGTCCGATCCGTAATGCGGTACAAATCACACTCTACTTACTTATTTAAATTTCATATCAAAGAACTGATTACTTCCAAATCTCTCTTCACCTTAGCTCTTCCGCCACCGGTAGATAATAGAAGCGCAATGAGCGACACAACAACCGACCGCTAATCCCAAAGTTCTTCCGCCAGCTGCCAGCGACTACGCGATGTTTTAATACACAAAAAGGAAGACAGTAAACGGCGCGCATTTGATGCGCGCTATCACTTCTGCTCCTCACGGTTGCTTGTTAGCAATGAAATTCGTTCAAACACATAGACACACGGACTATTCGTCCGAGATAAGGTACCGGTGAGAGAGCTACGCGTTACTTAAGTCATCAGACGACATCAGCACACCAAATTGTCCAACATCCAGTACAACACAGATGTGCGGCGCGCAATCATACAGAAGTATGATTTGCGTTTTGCCACCAGCCACATCACCTGGAGGCACTTAATCGTTCTGATTACGGAGCACCTCAGATGAGCTGGAATAAATCAATAAACAAAACGCAAAAAGCGCAACTCAAAAATATTTACCTCCCTTAAGTGCGTTCCTAGTTTCGTGCGTTGTTTCACGATGATTGTTATCAACTTGCTCTGATGGAGAACAACAATCAGAAATCTATTAAAGTTTTTCAAATCAGACATACGACTGGCCGGTCCAATCGTCTAGCAGCATCCTTACGCGTAATCCACCATCAATGTTGTTGTCGAAGGTGACTTGTGACCCATTATAGGTCATGTTCAGCTATACTGCAGGCAAGATAGCCGCACTTATCTGTACGAAGCACCCACGTAGACTATAAGCGCTGGTGGTGCTACCATCAGATTTGCTGTTACCTCACCTGTAAACCAAGGTTTCCCAAAATCCCCATCCGCATTGCAGATGACTTGTGCTCTCTAGCACAAATTTGAAATGTAGACTTCTGGTGGCATCTGACAATGGACAAGCGCTCCTTCTTACTAACCTGTTTGAATTGACTGGCAGAACTGGTATCTTCTTCTTTTTTCTCGGCAAGAAGAAGAAATTAAGTAACAACCCCAAGCAAGGCAATTTCTGGCTTTCATAAACTAAGTTGTTCAGTTCAGTTGAGTTGAACCCGCAACCTGCGGTGTCGCAAGACCTTGCGGTTGCGCACCGGATCATGCGATTGCCCCTAACATCTTTTACAGGGGTTATTGGGTTATTGAAGGGAAAAATGCGAATCTCGATTAATTCGATGAAGCGTCCTGAATACGAAATCGAGAAACACAATTAAAAACTACTCACGTGCATACTCATATAGGTGCATTCTATTCGACCATCGATATTCAGGAATTCCGGAATTTGTTTGACTTACTATAGTATAAACAATTCCTCCAGGAGCTAACTATCTGCCAACACTATCACTTCAACGACTTCGCAATTGAATGTTTTGAATGGCTCCGAGGTAACTGCTCTTTATCGAAACGATAGTACTGGCTGGTCGTCCTAAAACGGTTTGGATCGAAGACTAAAAATGACAGTCAGAACAATCATATGTATACTACGATCTATTTAAGATGAGCAATATCTACTGCGAAAACATTTGGCGATGCATACTTTAAACATAGAAGCTTGCTTATAACAGCAGTACACAAACAGTACACAAACTAGGAGGCCCTGAGAAGCTCCGATCTCGGAAGAAATTAGCATGGAAAAAGCTATTTTTCTTGTACTGATGGGGACCTCACGAGATGTAATCGTAAACACCCCCATGAATGTAAAAAAAATCATTAAATTTGCAGTATCTTACACGAACTATGAGTTATTTTACACAATTCCAAAACTACTCCAAACAAGGACCACCACATCCATCCGGTTTGGGCCTCCGAATGAATACATTGATGAGCCACTGCTTTTACCACGATATTTTTTTAAAATGGAAATCGAGGATATCATATGCACCAAAGAGATCACACGTCTTTGCTTTGCACACTAATCGAAGAACTAGTTATGCCTTTCCAGCTTCCATTAGTAACTCTCATTTGACACTCCTGCACAAAAAGTACTTGTTTGTAGAATACCAAAACCGCAATGGTTTCTTTCTCTCCACGCGGCTAATATTTCACACACCATTGGGTGACCGATTACTCTTTCGTGGACCGATACCACATATTGGGCATTACAGGTACAGGTTTGTGTTGTGTTGTTGTTGTTTTATTTCATTGTTTCTTTTTATTTGATTTTTGTTGTTTGTTGTTGTTTCGCTTATGCTGCTTCGTTTCGTGGATTTCGTTCAATACGTTCTCACTTTCCTTTTCTTGTGTCTTAGCCAATGTGTGTTGTTTTCTATTTTGCTGATACCGTACCATTCCCCGCCATTTCCAAAATGTTTCTTCAACTTCTCTTTTTACCACTATCATACCCTCGTCCGCCCACTTCTGTTTTCTTTTCTGTTCACATTTGTGTTTTCTTTGTTCTTGCGCGTTGCCTTTTCCATCCAACCTATAGTGCATCGCAAGCTTTCTTCCTCACTTATATATTTTTGTCTAGTCTTTTTTCGATCGCACAAGACGAAGTAAACACGACGAGTATCACATGCCATCTTATACAAGCACAATTCTGCCCCCGCATTTCCACTCAATCAATTCAATCGCGCACCATACCTTCGATTCCATCCTGCTGCTTCAGCCTTTTTATCTTTTCAACCAAGATTCAAGGCATTCGAGTGTTTCCTGCCTCCATCCAAGCTACGCCATTGCAATACACACATAAACTTTACGAATGCTTCTGGAACACAAAATAAACCGGGAGAACTAGGGGATGAGAGGGGGAACTTCGGAACAAAGACAGCAACAGCTTTAAGTGGGATAAAAAGTACTTAAAATAGTAATAAAAAAAAACGCTGAGGGAATTGTTTTAAAAACGCTCCACAAAATGCATGTACCACCAACGGAACTTGCCTTTTTTTAATCAGACGCCTTTGTAGCACAAAGTGTCCTCCTCTTCCGGTTCCACTGTCTTACTGATGTCGGGCGTTGGTGGAGCTTAAATCAACTCGAAAGAAAACAACAGCTCAAATCGAACCGGGAATTTCTATGACACACGATCAGCAAACGTATGACTCGTGTCGCATTGCAACGCGGTCAAGGCTGCCTTTCAATGGTGCTAAAAAAAATTGCAACAACAAAATATCTCACGTTTTCCTCACCCTTCCCGTCGAGTTTCCTATCTCTTATTAGCTTAATATTTTAGGTTTATTCTTCTTTTGTTTTTTTTTCTAGTTCTATTTTTGTTTAATGCATCGTAATTAAGTGCGGTGAGTGTGTTTGCTTTCGATTTGCTGCTGCTGCTGCTGCTGTTGCTGTCGGCCGTTTACTTGTGACCCATAACTTTCAGAGCGCACGCCCGTTAAATGGAAAACAAACAAACGAACAAAAAAATATATGTATACCCTAAGTTCTTTATCTGCACATCTTTTCGACACGCATTGACAACGACTGAAGTCGAGCAATGTGACAACAAACTATGATTTGCGTTCTTAATCTCTCACTTATAGGCTGCATAAGCGTCAATTGCAATTGGAATAGCGCCTCTTCCCGCGATCGCCCACCGAATGGGCTCTGCGAAGAGAAAAGCAGCGGAAAAAGAAGTCTTTAGTAGCTGATCGCGCGCACATAAATGTTCGATTGTTGCCTTTACTCTCTCTCTCTCTTTCCTCTTTCTTTCTCTCTCTCTCTCTCTCTCTCTCTCTCTATCTCTCTCTATTCCATTTTTCTCTCTCTCTTTCCTACTCTCTCTAACTTTTATACAACAAATACGCATCCCGTAAGTCATTTTTGCAAACCAAAATGAGCGGAAACCAATAGCATGTAATTAAATCCTTCGTAAAAACCATGCAATACGTGGTTCGCACTCTACCACTTCTTCAATTCTCTCTCTTTCTCTCTCTCTCTCTCTCTCTCTCTCTCGCGCTCGCTCTCTCTCTGTCTCTAGCTCTCGCTCTCTCGCTCTCTCGCTCTCTCGCTCTCTCGCTCTCTCGCTCTCTCTCTCTCTCTATCTATCTATCTCTTTACGCTAGAGGGTTTTAACC
>KB673645.1:6760677-6799229 GCA_000349145.1 Anopheles dirus
CTCTCTCTCTCTCTCTCTCTATCTCTCTCTATTCCATTTTTCTCTCTCTCTTTCCTACTCTCTCTAACTTTTATACAACAAATACGCATCCCGTAAGTCATTTTTGCAAACCAAAATGAGCGGAAACCAATAGCATGTAATTAAATCCTTCGTAAAAACCATGCAATACGTGGTTCGCACTCTACCACTTCTTCAATTCTCTCTCTTTCTCTCTCTCTCTCTCTCTCTCTCTCGCGCTCGCTCTCTCTCTGTCTCTAGCTCTCGCTCTCTCGCTCTCTCGCTCTCTCGCTCTCTCGCTCTCTCGCTCTCTCTCTCTCTCTATCTATCTATCTCTTTACGCTAGAGGGTTTTAACCAAATACAAAAAGGTACCGAATATGTTTAGCCAATTATTGAGCTGCAAAGTATTGGGTTGGCCTACATGTCTCCCTTTCGTATCCTGCTTAATTGCCCTTCGTTTGCGTTGGTTTCGCGCCACCACGTTGTGTATATTATAACGAATGTGTTATGGATTTTTATGTGTGTATGTATCCCATATGTGTATGGCTTAGTTATTTCTTCTTCCCTTTTATAATATATACTCCGAAATGATAGTGTGATAAAATGAACACCAATCATCCGTTTCGTGCCATCAGGACGATTCGGGATGGATCAAATTAGGAGTGGTTTTGACAACACTTGCGATCTGCTCTTTTCTTCCATCTTTCTTTCTCGCTCTCTTCCTGATACCCATTCAATATGTGCTATCATTTTTCAATTGCTGATCATCTATACAGCTTCTTCCTCGACGCTTCTTCACTAGCAACGGAACACTGACTACACTGCTGCCACGTAGGGGGAGAACACGATTCCTTTTTTACACGTAAGTTTTTTTTTTGTATTTCCCTTTAAGCATGCCTCCACGCCTCTGCCCTAACTGTTTTATTTCTCTAGAATCTAGAATTAACGATGTACCTCCTCTTCATCCACTTTCACCTGCCGGTATCCCTGTTCACAAGCACGCACACACGCACAGTGTTTCTCGCGATGTGATCGTGCACTGTACGTGGCTCATACAACATAGGATCACATGCACACCGTGTTTCGCATTCACTCACACACATACACACACAATCACACGAAGTGTCCGCGTTCATTCTTACACGACATACCTGGGCAACACATTCCGCGCGCGCATGGCATTTTTTCGTAATTATTGTTCTCTCTTTCTCTCTCTTTCTCTCTCTCTCTCTCTCTCTCTCTCTCTCTCTCTCTCTCTCTCTTTCTTTCTTTCTTTCTTAAAGTGCCTGAGCGCCTGAAACAACTACCTTCCTGAATCTATCTTGTTGTTGTTGGGTGGTTTGGTGAATAACGATCGGATTGCGTTGCTCGTGCACATGTGGGTGTTTCCGCTGGGGCTAGGCCGGGGCACAGTTGGCCGCATTTTGGGAGGCATGTTAAATGTTTGAACAATGAGGAAACGACGTTCGCATTCATGTCCTTTGCGTTCGCTTCAAGCAAGCCATGCTATTTATATCGCTGTACAGCTCCTCTCTTTCGATCCTGATCCGATTAAATGCTTCCAACAAAAAGATTGACTTTATCTTCTATTTTTCCACTTACCACTACCACAGTTAAACCGACACATTCAACTTGTTCATGGATTCGTTTGTTGTACCAAACCAGGAATTAACACAAGTGTGCATAAAAAAGTTTAATCCTGGGGCAACATGACTCTCCCACGTCTATGCCTATAGCATTAAGCTTTTCTAAATCAGTAAAATCCAATGTTTTGAAAAGTAATTCCACTACCGTTAACGTGAACGCTAGCGAACAGTGAACGCTAGCGAGATACCTTTTGTAAACTTGGGGTTTAACCGGTTTAGAGAATGGCTTCCTCACTTAGCGAGTGTGGTTGAACAACCCTGCATCATTTCACCATTCACACCTCCCAATAGCGTACGCTATACGCCATATCATTGTTGAATTTTTCCCTTCAAATCTCGCTTCACCGCTCTCTTCTTCCTGGACCCACACCCCATCCTCTCCCACGACAAACCATGCTCGCGCAGCTCAGGAAACGCTATCAATAATAATAATAATAATAATCATTATAATTATAATAATAATTAATTACGCTCACTACTATTATTACTATTGGCTAAAACTTATCCTGAAATATAAATAAGTTATTTGTGGCGGCCACGGCAATGATGTTCTCGAGCGGGTGCCAGGCGGTGTGCAGGATCCGCTTGTTGAAGGCCAAACAGTCCACGCTGATTTCGTCCTTTTTCCGCTTACCGCCGGTGCACACTTTGCGCGGTTTCAACACCGTTTTCGGTTTGATGATGTCGCGCGACGCTTCCAGCGTGACGTCCTTGTTCGTGTTCCGATCGAAGATGCGGAAGAAGTTGTTGTAGCTGCCGGTCATGATCGCCGAATCGTTGCCGTTCCAGCAGCATTCAAACTTATCAAAGATGCAATCGTTCTCGTACAGCGAGCACAGCTTAGTGCGGAGGTATTCGTGGACCTGCAAGAAAACGGCACAAACGAACCACAACAGCATGAATTGTCTGCCTTCCTCTCTTTCCGTAGCTCACACCACACCACTTGCTGTACCTACCGGATACGTTTCGATCGGTTTCGTCTCCATGCGCAGATCCCACACCTTGATGCTCAGATAGTCCCGCGAGATCATGTACCGACCCGAGTTGCTGAGCTTCACATCGCTAATCGAGCTGATGATCTCGCGGAAGAAGCTCTTGTTCGTGATATCGACGTCCTCCGGCTCCTCGAACAGCTTCGCGTGCCGGTCGCACAACGCCGAGGTCCGCATATCACATAACCTAATTGTACCCTTACTACTCGAGTAGACGAACACGTTGCACTCCGTCGGATGGAACTCGGCGGCAGTGATCACCTCCGTCAGCTCCTCCATGTTCGCCGGCTTGATGTCGACGATGTTGAAGCTGTGGTCGGTCACCTCCAGGTTCCACAGGTTGATCCGCAAATCGTCCGCGGACAGGTAGGTCTCCTGGTCGGAGTTGACCGAGATCGAATTGATGTGGTAGGTGTGCGCGTTCGCGAATATGCGACGTGGCGACGCCTCTACCATCAGATCCATCGGCTTGATTGACGGAACGCGCAGCGAATTGATCGACCCCGGGTCGCGCATGCTACCATTGTCTTCCCTTGTGTTGTAGCCCTCCACCCGCTTGTCGCGCTCCGACACCTTCCACAGCTTGATCGTTTTGTCGTTGGTGGAGAGCAGAAAGTGAGACTGATTCTTCCGCTTCAGCCATCTGATTTTGTTGATCTTCTCTTCGATCTCCAGTGACTTTAAGTAATCGAACTCCGGTTCATGCGATTGGAAGGTTGAGTACACGTTGTACTCACCGCGCCGCGGCGTCGAGGCCTTCGAGGATGGATCTCGCTGTGTGAGGGAAATAAATCTCGATTAGGGACATACGAAAAGAGGATAAAAACGTAATATTTGCTATGTAAATACTGTAAATATTTCACATATCCGAAGCGCCCATAGTGAGATCACGATCACAAATTATTAATCGAGACTCTAACGAACGAAATCTAACAATGCAGACGAAAGGAATTGAATTGTGTTTCCTATTTAGCACTCCGCTTTCGTTATAAACACCCTCTCTTAATTCTTAAACAACTTAGGAACATGAATCTAAATTTAATCTTCTCGAGAAGTTCGTATCAAGAGCTATCAACTTTGAGGTTTGTTCCCTACAGTCGTTCCCTATATACGATGTGTATAGAAATAAATGTTATTAACAAGTTACTAATGCAATTTGTCATACAGACAACATAGCTTCGGGATGGTTAATGAAATGTGTGCCGAAAAGAATGCAATCGGCATTATATACGCTTTATGTGTTCAACTACTAATTAATCATTAGCACATAATTTTATCAGATGGTTTGTGCGCATCATCTTTTATCGGCACTCTAAGATGTGTTGTTGTTGATAAGTTATGTGTTCTTGTTGATAAGTTATGTGTTGTTGTTCCACGAAATCGCTTATACCGTAGTTGCAAGAATCGTTCAGATTTGTTATATAAATTGTAACTTACTTTAATTGTAACTTCAGCCCAAGATTTGTAGCTATCTGATCGAAATTATTAGTTGTCAATGAATTTTGTAAGCAAATTTTGGTAAGAAATCGGCAAATTTAAAGTTGAACTAGTTGTTGAATAGTTTTCATTTGCCCAGAGAATATACTACGGTTCATTTTAGTTGTCAGCTAATTTAAATACAGATAAAGGGCATCATCTGTTGCGAACACCCTGAAACGAATCCTCACGTTAAATTAGTGATCTTTACAAGAGGATCATTCTCTATGGGTCATACACGCTTACGTACGTGTAAACATTGATTCATACTTCAATCAAACGGCTCCACCATTTCGTAACACAACACACCACCCCACGATCTAGGTTAAAAACAACCAAACAACCACCCCCCGGAGGGGTAAAAAAACCGCGCAAGCTTCTATCGCAACAAGCACAGGAAACGAAAAAGGAACATGACCGGTTCGGCGCACCATCATGTCAACTTTCTTGTGTTACATAAAATTATTCGAACTACAACGACCGACCGGCCGGTCGCGGCCCCGGCGTGCTCACTAACAACAACAACAAAAAAGATCGTACCCTGGACCGCGGTCTGTCTGCAGACGCGTCTGCTCTGAACAGTACTTTCGAATCTTGAACGCTACTTTTGTGCGTTCCCCGTGGAACGAGAATGATATAAGGAGGACCATTATTTGCAGGCCGTTCTGCACTTTTATCTCGTTTATAGTACTGATCAGGGTTATTTATATTTCCCACACCCACACGCACACTTACACTCACCTGAAAGATGACGACCCGTCCACCTTTATCACCGGTGGCCAGCAGTTCACCATCATGATTAAACTCGACGCAGGAAATGATGTCGGCCTCGGTAACATCATCATCCAGGGCACCCTTTATCTGTGAAAAGCACCACGATGTTTCGCCATTACCTATGCGCGGGGATTTGAAGATAACGCGAAATGTACTAGTTAGCGAATTGTACAGTGTGTTTGAGCTATGCATAGAAATGTGTGTGAATAGTAATAATTTTGTAGTCTTATAGTTTACACGAATAATAGCTTCATTCCGACACGTGTTGATAATCTCAATAGCTATCCATTTAATATATAATAATTCAAATGACTGATCAATCACTATACGTCTATCACCCCTCACACCTCACCCTGCTGGCCCGGGTTAATAGCTGGAACGGTGCTAATAGTTCTTTAATTATTGTTCAATTAGCATCAACCAACAGCAGATGACACAATTAGCGCCCTCGTCCAGCAGGAGGAGGACGACCGCATTTCCCGATGGGAAGTGATTTTCACTTTCCCGCGCCTACTACACATCAAAGCGCACCTTTCGCTGCAGGTGTTGGAGAATCGTGAGGGCGGCGGGTTAGTTTGCTGACCCCATAGAAGATTAAAAATATAAATCAACTATTATTATCCTGCAGAACGAGACAAGAACCGAAACCTTCTCCCCATTAAGCCACAAAGTTCGAACGGAAGTCGAGCGCGTCGACGACGATGCCGCATTTTTGGTTTTGAGAATTGGATTACCGTAAAGAATAAGTGAGTAACCGAAATTTCCTTGCCGCACGCGCCATAGTGAGTGTGCTAGAAATAGCAAAGTGCACAGTGTTACAGCTTCCAGGTGCTTCGGCGACGTCGTCGTACAACGGCGTGCCCCTATCGTGTATGCCCATGAACGTGTTTCTTATTTCCTGATTCGCTTCCTTCACCTCGGAACGACGCTAAGTTCGAGCGGAACCGATCCTACGGAACGACTCAAGATAACCGCTAACACATCCCGAAGCCGGAAGAAGATAATTTACTGTGTGTGTGCATAATGGAAGAAATGGGCTGACATCGATTGGAAATTAATGTCACCTAAAGGCTGTAGGCTAATGCAACCGGCACGACGATGGTCACATCGACTAAAATTCTCTTCATTATAACGTTTACGTTGCACCTCCGAAAACCAGAAAAAAATCTTTCCTCTCAGAAATGACCGTTTTTAAACGGGCCGTAACCCATTAAGGCATCTCGTCGAATTAACACTAATTTAAATAGAAGTTTTGTGTCCTAGACCATCATCTCCGAATCTGGTCCGCACTGGCCATCCGCTTTAAAATCTCATCTTCCCGTAGAACAGAACAAGTACGGTGCAAAAAACAGGATTAAGAACCCAAGAGGACACACCACACGGAGGGATGTTGCCCGTCATCCGGAGCGTCACCGGAGGTTGTTGTGGTTTGTGCATTTTTATCGATTTTTTCTCGCTCGTCCACGGATACATTTTCATGGTTCGTTATTCGTCACACCATAATGTAGTCGCGGGGAGACGGTGCTTTACACAGGAATCGTAAACGAATTACGTCCACCATTATTACGAAATAAAATTGCCACATATACTAGCTAGAGCATTATATTTAACTGCTGCATATTCTAAACAAAAAACTATCTGCATTGTTTCCCTATCTTGTGTAAACCCTATGTCCCTTGAGATATTGTAAAAATTACGTAAAATTTTGTGCACATAAAGTGCGTTTAAGCAAATAAGCTTAAATTTAAAACTGTGTCATTGCTCACGAGTCGCTAGCTATTCATATCCTTCAGATGGCGGCTTTTAAATTACAATTAAACACCAATTGAGCTTTTGCCAAAGCGATTGTGTGCAAAGCTCTTTGCCAGCCGCCGTGTATATAAGGGTTAGAATTAGGTAGGCCAAGGATAATATTGCCTAGCTGTGTGGGTAGTTTAAATGTGCATTTAGCTATGCTTAATAGACCTTTCAGGTGTTTGGTTATGTGTCTAGAGTTGTTAGGCAACTAATAGCAAATGAGAAAAAACACATTATTATAGTTTACTTTCTGAAGAGCATACTTGCTGGGTCGTCGAAATTTAAAACTGAAAATTTAAAATTGAAAATTTGGGATAGTAAGTTGATTGTTCAATAATTGATATAACAACAATCAAATGCGGAAAACATAGCGTACATGAGGTAAACTGTATTTAAAACTTGTTTATATAAGGAAAGTTGTACTTTTGGTAAATAGATTTCCTTAATATTATTATTTATAACGCTTTTTCCAGTTTCTAGTTCTTGAGTCAATTGTAATTCATACACAACTATCCCGTACATTTTATATAATTGATTAAATTTATAGATACTAGATAATCAAACAGTTTTGTGGGAAAAAAAACAAATAAAGTTATAGTGATGATATATTCATAATAATAACATCCTAATGGTTTACTATACAGTTTTTAGTAAATTGTTCAAAAGTATATTTACTTTATTTATTTATTTATTCGTTTATTAATATATTACGGACGTAGCCGTATTGACAATTTTTTTTATTGTCGTTTGTCGTTGGTTTAATACAATTCTTTAGTCAGGGAGTATATTTACTTTCTTATTGTTGAAAAATGTATTTTAATTTCTCTTTTAAAATTTATTTTTATTTTTGTCAACGAACGATTTTCAAGAATGGAAGAAGGCTGAAAACTATTTAAAATCTTGTATGGATTGTAACGTGAACGTAGTAAATGTTTAGTTTCTGAATAACCTTCGCCTTTCGATACCATACCACATTTGAAATCAAAAGCTTGCTAAAACATAAAATGTTAACTTATATTGAAACATATATTATTAAGTAAATAAGTAAAATTCGATACATTCTGCATAAATATATTTTGTATTGATGTAAATTTATCGAATGTACAAAATGCTTGAAACAGTTCCTAAAACTAAAAACATAGAAAATACACGATCCACCAATTATTCGGTGAATATTAATCAAATGAGCATAGCCTAGGACATTCCAATCGGATTTGAAAAGAAAAAAAAACTCTAATGTTCAAGATTCAAAGTTTCAGCACAAAGTTTTGCGTTATCAGAATATATTCCGATCGCAGAAGTTACTCGTATTCAAAGCTGCGTTGTAAAATACAGGGTTAATCAACTTCGCATTTTCTTAGCGGAAACCTCCCAACACAAACCACGTGTTGAGGATCCCTGTCCTACGTCACAGGCTCAAGCCTGCACAACACAACGTGGTGTGCATGGAAACATCATCCCTCACGCACACACTGACAAGATGGCGCGCGAATTTGTTTTCTTATTCCTTTCATTTTGCAGAAGCCAGCAAGCATCTTTTCTCCAAATGTGCTATTGCTTGCTCGCTCTTACCCAGCCTCGTTCTGTCCCGGTCACCCTTATTTTTTCTCGCTCTCTCACGTCGTTACTTTATACGAAAACTGATTCATAATTTCCGTCGCCAGAAAGAGACGGTGGTGGACGTTTGAAGAAAAGTACTTCTCGCTCTCTCGTTCGATGGGATGAGGCAGCAGCACCACACAAACGTCAAAGATTTTTTGGAGCTGAAAAAACGCAGATATAACAAACACACAGAGAACAACATACATAAGCCCACAAAAAAGTGAACAGAATCCGCGAAGTGAGGTTATGGTCATTTGTTGTCACAAGGGCCAAAGGTCGACAAAAAAGCGGCTTAATTTAGAAGCGTTATGGATTTCCAAACCCCTTGACACGATCGTACAGCACATGAACGAGGATGCTTCGGGATGCTGCAGTTGCATCAATGTTGGGACAGGAAAAAAAAACAAACAATAATTGCACACTCACCGGCCATGTCAAATCCAGTCGAAACCTCTACCAGAGAAAGACTTCATACAAGATCTGACTTAATGCACTGCACTGCTGGCTGTTTTGACGCTGTGGGGATACGGATGTAATCCTTTTTCTTCCTTTTTCAATGACACTGCAGTAATTTGGCCCGTGGAGTGGCCGCTAACGAGCACAAGCTTTCGATGATCCAAGCAACCTGCCGTGCCGAGGTTGACTTCTTTGCCACTTTGCGCGATTCGTAGCGAGGTGTACCTCGGGATTGAATGGTGTAACGAAAAATGATATCGCACGTATCGTTAATCACTGTGAATTACACGAGACCGGCAAAACCTATTCGAAGGGGGAAGGAAGAAAACAATTGATACGTTGACAAAAAGGTATACGCCTCGAAATTACGCATTCCATTTTGGTGCAGCATCACTAGCAAAGGAGTCACTGGCAGAGTTTTAGCAATCAGCGTGCAATCGAACGGCTCCACCAACGTCGTAAGTAATATTTGTTATTTGTTAAATTGATGCGAAAAAAAAGAAACAAACGAGAAAAACACTTCACCAGCGCACTGATTGCCGATTGCCGAACGAACGTCTACCAAGAAGCTCCGGATCGCCACTTTCCGCGATAAGCAAGGGTGAGTGTGACAGCTCACTTTTCTACACACCACCTGCAAGGTCGACTCGCTTCCGAGTTTGGTTAAATCGCTGACCACCATCACACACACACAAACACACAAGACCACCTCTCCGGACGGACACCAGGCAAACACACGCGCGCTGAATCTTGCAATTCTTCCTTCAATCAAGACAAGATTCTCCAAACGTAGCCTGCCCGGAAGCTTCGTTTTGTGCACAATTCGCTTCGTTCCTCGTCGTCTTGTGACATACGCGGTTCTGCGTAACGCGAGCACGATTTTCTTCTTTTCCACCTCTCATCTCACTGCAACAATACTGCTGGATCGGACCGAGACGTTGAATGCGAGGCCGGAAAAGGAGAAACAATAGGAATAATCGTAATCCCACATGCTTCTCAACACTCCATTCGTCTCTATCATCCAAGCAAGCAAGCGCTTCTTATCTCGCTACGACCAAACTGCACATTTCGATTATTTTGTCTCGTCGGTCACTTCCGATAAGCCAGGATTCCGTGTGTGCAGGATATGAATGTCGCCACTTGTCAAGTCACACACCACTTTGAGACCAACTCCAACACCAGTGCGTGCAAGCTAAATTTCCGAAGCAGAGCTCGCTTCACGGGGGTATGCGGTATTTGCAAAAATCGATCATTTTACGTTGTCTGTCGAATTTGGTGAACGAATTAATCGGCTTTCGAAAAAAATTAACATCTCACACTAAAAACGAAACCGGAATGGCAGGCACATCGACATACGACGGATGCGTGGTGTTCTTACAAAATCCGTGTCATAGGCGATGGCCTTTTCTCTTTCTACCGCACGCGCGGACGCTTTGCACATACTCGTGCTATCGCGCCTCGCTATTTCACGCACATTACCAGACCATCTCAACAGCGTTCTTTTTCATGCGAGAAGTTCGCACAGCCACCATTGCACATTACCCACATCAAACACACACACACACACGAACACATACCCACACACACACACACATACACGCACAGGCTCGCGCGCCCTGTCCTGCACACTCGGGCACGGCAGCTGAATCGCGACGAGGAAAATCAGCAAGAAACCCACAACAATGCTCACCAAAAACTGCACCTTTTCCTCACGCTGGGCTCGCGGAACTCGTGACACGCTCGCAAACGATAGATCGCAAAAAACACTCCGGGACAAATCGTGTAAACCTTGCGACAATGTACGGACCTCTGAAGCGGGCTTTGCACGTCTGTATAACGACCTGAGATCCAGGTGGGACAGCTGTCAAAGTTCTCACTTGGCCGGTCTCGCTTCGATCGTCCTCGAGGCGAGAACGCTGTTAAAACGAATTGTATTTTGATCAAAATTGTTTGGAGTTTGAAAAATATCAGGTTTTCAAACAAAAATCCTTGTTTCATACTGAAAAATATTCAACTATATTTAAATTCGTTTTAAATAGTAGATTTTTTTTTAATTTTGTGAGGTATCGCGCACGGTACCGCGCTTCTGTAGCAGCAGGCGAGAAACCTAGTCGTTTGACGTCTCGATAGGTCTTCTCGGATCATCGTTCTCAGGTCGTCATACGGACGTGTACAAGCCGCTTGACACCCGGCCTCCTATCTGTCAAACGATGTTTTG
Organism: Anopheles dirus; assembly: GCA_000349145.1. Lineage (NCBI taxonomy): Eukaryota > Metazoa > Arthropoda > Insecta > Diptera > Culicidae > Anopheles > Anopheles dirus. The sequence goes on from KB673645.1 coordinate 6,771,638, forward strand.
TTTGCTGTTCGAATTTCGAAATTTCGTTGTTCAAATGATCGGTTATGAATAAATGTTATGCGAAAGTTTATTTTACTTTTTACATGAAGAAACACGTGTGAAGTGTAGTGTGAAAGAAACAATGAAGTATTAAATTAATCAATTGGCTAAGGAACGTGTGAAACTAGACAACGTATTATTTGGCTTTGGATGATGGACCCATGTAAATTTTACTAGTGTTGTTTGCAGAGAGTGCGGGTTGTTAATGTGCCAATTACTGCTTCGATTTCTGCTTCGATACGGTTATTTGCGTAAGACCTAGTCCGTGGAATCTTGAATGGACAGTGTTGAGTTTAACTGTAGGTGACCCGAGGACGCCAGGACGAGGACGGTGTGGATCATAGGCCCAACTATGTTCGCATGTCTAACGATATAAAGAACATACCAAATTCATGTTCAACTCTAGGAACTGTTCTAGAATGGATGAAAAATTCTGTAATTTGCTCATTAAATAATCCGTTACAGTGCGTTTTTACAATCACTACATCCTTTACATTACTACTTTTAGGAGAGGACTCTGAAAAGCGCTGGCGGATCTGAAGGATGATGGGTTTTTGGCATCCTCCCCAATGTGATAAGTTGGTATGATACCTTCTTCCTTGTTTCGCAGCAGAACATTCATCTATACAAGTTCACTGTGAGAAATTTTAAAAAGGTAAACTCCTGCATGTTTCAGTTCTCCACTATCCAACAGGCCTGCTGTTCTCCAACAGGAAATGTCTATCAAACAGGAAATGTTCTCCACGAGTGGTTCGTGAGGTTCTCCACACGGAGCGAGGTATTATAAGAAGCTTCAGTAGGGCCCTGAAGCCTTGAGCCTTGCGCAGATCGATTTTGACTGCAATTTTTTATGCGGTACAATTACTCCTGCTTCTACGGCTCCAGACCATTTTAGATGAATGCAGCTAGTTGGTTCGTCTAAACCCAATCGAATTGCTAATTGTTCATCGAGCAGTGTAACATCCGATCCTGCTATCCTGCAAGTCTGTCTCCAATATCTTTCGAGCCTGATGCTGGTCGCGCTAGACTCACTGTCTCCTTAAGGAATATTTCACCAACGAGTAACTTGTTTCAAAACATGTTGAAAATTGAAGGAATTTTAAATAACGTGTTTGTTCCAAAACTATATTTTGAATTATAACTACACTTTTAATTACAATGATTGAGTCTCACAAAATCCAAGCGATCTCCTGGCTAAACTAAGCTAAACTGATTCAAATAGATTATTCTATTGAATTTAGGAGAGAATCGACGAAATAACATTAATCTTTAATGTGCAGAAAATCAATGCACATATGGTTTTTCTTATTATACATTATGTAGCTATTTATTGGTTACGCAGTAGTTGTGCATTTGACGAGCTTTAATTTAGATTGAATGACTAATCGTTTTCATGCATATTTTAACATATTACACCAAATTTTTTGTTAATTATTATGGATGATAAGCCGTCCGGTGTGGGAATCTTTGATTGTTTTGACTTGCTTATGACACATAAACTAATTCGTTCGCTTACTGATTCGCTGTATTATGCATCGTTAAAGGTGCTTTTATTTTTTTAGCAAACATTTTAGAAATACCAGTACGCATGCAGTCGAGCACACTATATCACAGTATGCATTCTTTTAATGTTAACGAATTTCCAAAACACGTTGGGCTCACAAAAGGATTTACGGTTTATTCTGTTCTTGAACTGAATATGTAAATCATTATGAAAATCAACAAAAGCTCATCAATTGGAAATGTTCTTAAAAAATTGGTCAAATTTTAAAACAATTTAACTGAATTTTGCCTTATATGGCTTTTTAAAGCAAAAATAAGTAGCGAAAATACATTTTCGTTATCTCATATGCTTTTTTAAAATACAAGAAATACCCAGAAAAGTGGAACAAGACGATTTTTTGCTTTTGGTAAGAAGAGCCCAATTTTGTCCGAGTTTAGTTCTCATTTCCCACAGTACACCTGTCCTCGGATGAATTTTGTTTTGAAAAAAGCTGTCAAAATCTAATCTGCGCAGTTCGAAACGACAGTTTTTGTGTTTTATTTATTTCATGAAACCTGTTCTCGCTCTGTAGCGAGAAACGCGTTTACGCGTACGTACTGAGAAGCAGACGAGAAACCCCGTCGTTTGCGTCTCGCTAGGTCTTCTCGCATCGTTCGCAGGTCGTTATACAGACATGTAAAACCCGCTTGAAACTGTGCGATGTGTGAACCTTGCTGGTGACAGCTGTCACATTCGAGGTACACAGCAGCCCTGCATCGATGACAGCAGGCAAATTGAAACGAGATCGAAAATACCGGTGTTCAAAATTGAATTTAATTTTACCCCGGTAATGAACATCCAAATACATGCAATATTTACATTTGAGATCTAATAACATTGAACAAAACGGTTACAGTATTGTAGAAATAATTACATATTAATGAAATTAATGACTTAATGACTACAGACATTAGTAGAAATGTTTCGAACCATCTAACTGAGAAATAGAATATTCATAAAATACAAAGTCAGCCATCTTTAATTACATTAAGAAGATTAGAAGACCTAGCTTTTTGAATTCAAAACGTGAAGCTTTAAGAAAAAGTTTAACAACATGTTTGCTTATGATTTAACTGAAATGTGTTAATTCAGATAATAAGCATTTATGCCAAATTTATTCGTGTCGCCAATTAGTATCAAAGTCGCTGGCTACACGGATGGCCTGGTTGTCGAAGAATGAGTTAAGTACGCAGCCACTTGAAACCGTCATATGAAAATGGCTGCGTTTTTTTAATAGTATTATGTTTATTCAAACAATTCATGTTGGTTATCGTAAGCCATCGCCTTATTGTAGTCTCATAGTTGAACGCTAATCAAATTAACAAAGTCCACAGCTAATTCGGAACAATAAAAAATAATCTGAATCGACTCGGTAAACATTGATATGTATATAATTACAACTCAGTGCGAAATTCCCGCACTTTATAGTTAATCAATGTATAGCCACGTTAATGACACAATGAACAATTGTCACATCTGTTAGTGAAAAACATTACTCACCACTGTTACTACTACTGCTGCTGCTGCTGCCACTGCTGAATTGCTTTTTAGTGCCATTGACGGCCGTATTGATCATGTATCCTATCTTAGTGAAGCTGGACTGCCGTATCACAGGTCGGGGTGGTATTGGAGGTGGCATGTTGATGGGCGGGCTATGCGGAGGGCTGGGACTGCTGGTCACCGTGTACCCGTACCCATCAGCCGTTCCGCTGGCCGTACTGCCCGGGATGGTTACCGGATTCGTTGCCGATCGTCCCCATCGCCCGATCGATGACGCATTCTGCTTGAAGCTCGTCTGCACTTTGGCTGTTTGGTAGGAGAAAAACGAACGATTCGCATTAAACTTCGAAGCTAATCGGGCCAAACATTGGTTTATCATTTCAGTCAGTACAGTAAAATCTCGCCATCGGCACCGCTTACGGTGAGCGCGCCTTCGCCATCGCACTCTTCCGTGCCGACGGTGTGCCGCTATAAGGTGAAATAATTGAAAAAGATAACAACCGATTCCACGACGATAAGAGTGTGCCATCGTTGGGCGGTTACAGCCGTCGCCTCGACCGCCCCGTCGTCAGCACCAAGCGAATCACAATTGCCGCGTGTAATAAAATTTTTATCATGTCACTCTACCTGCCAGACAGTGATACACTTGTTGTCCACACACTTGGAGACTGTTTACGATTCCTATGAACACCTTAACGGCTACTTGGCGTGCAGGCACGCGGGGGAGCATTTACGAGCGGGTGGGTGGGACGTTGCGTTCCGTGTCTGGTAGTTACATGTTTATATCTGTAGCTACACAAAATTATGCCACATCCATTTATCATAAAAGAAAACGCACCCTGTAGCAGTAGGCAGTAATGTTTGCAAATAGCTTTGAAGTGCGCCAAAATATGTTTACCTGTTTGCAGCCGTGATAAACAGCTTGACCGGAAAACGGAGAAAACGATTGCTGGTCCGCTAGGCACCAGCTATATCCGGTTCGGAAGAGGAAAATTCCGCTGCGATGTTGATATTTCTAGATTTAGTTATTTTTTTTCGATAACACCAGCGCTATCAGCGCATTGGCAGTAACGATCGTATTTCTATTCTAAAGAAACCCTATTCCTGTCACCATATGCAGCTTCCGGGGCAGTTCAAGTTAAAAACTTTCAGATTAGAATAGCACTGTTTCCCGGAGAACAGTGACGGTGGCCAAACTCCAATACGGAATACGTACACTTCATCGATCGCTCGGAAGATGACGATGGCGTGGAGGTGGAACCCGCAGATGGCCGGGATGCTGACGGGGCCGATTTGTTCGAACCATGAATCATGCACGAAAGCTAGCCGCAAACGGTGTGTTCGCACACTATCTCGCACTTAAGTGATCACAGCGCGTTGTGCTGTGCGGGTTGATAACACATCGGTTGCCCGCCGGTTGCGTCTACCGCTCACTATCCCGAGACCATGTCAAGGATGCCTGCAACGAGAGAGAGAGAGAGAGAGAGCTGAGTTAAGAAATGCTTTCCGAACCGTCATGTAGATTTACGCTGGAAGTTGGAGCTGTGCTGAGTATCGCACAATGAGCAATAATTTGTATTTGAAAACAAAAAGCAGCTTTGTGTTTGTGGTCTGATTTGTTTCGACTGCTCGCTGTGTTGCGCACATTTAACCTTCCTTTCCGTTCCCGATGCCGATCGAATCGCGTCAAACTATGTGTCGACAACAATTGCTCCGACCACCGTGTGGAGTTGGAGACGTCCATGCCGTGGGAGAACTGTGCCAACAATTCGTTATTAATTTCTACAGTTTCCACTTTGCTCCTTTCCGACACGTTGCCATTCTGCTCCAATGAAGCTTTACTTGAAGGATTAATTTGTCAAAACCATAAATAAAAATCAGTCACGTTGGGGGAGAGGAATCCTTCCGCGCTCCATGGCCGGCAGTGTTTCGGTTTTCATTGCCAAAAGACACAGAAGGCTGATCCAGAATGTCGCACGGTGGTTATAATTGCACAGCACAGTCCAGTCCGTGTAGAGATTTTCCAGCGGCACAATGAAATGGTGGTCGCCCAGAGGCATATGGCTGTCGGTGGAATTTCCATGCCTGGAACGATGCCAGCTAATGGCTTAACCTGTTTTTGAATATTTCCACCCGCCTGATGATAATTTACTAGCGTGTTAAATAATAGCCAGTTTTGTCGGTTTCTTATAGGGTAATTGTGCCGGGTTTCGGCAACTTCGTGCAGCAATTTTAACATAAAAAATAACAATCTGAACATACATGATTTTAAATTATGGAGCTGGTGAATTAGTAGCAGAAAAGTACATGACAACTACTTTGGCACACGTTTTTGTGCTATGAGTGAGGTTTTAAGGTTAAAAATATCAAAATGCAAAAAATGTTTTGGTTCCTAGTTACGTCGAGTTTATTTCTGTTTACGGTTGGCTTTGTCACAATTTTTGTCTACACGAGTAAGGAGTTTTGATATTTGTAAATGGTGTCAATTTTGAATTATTATAATTATATTTATTCCCTTCTTTTGTAACCAATGGTTGATAAATAAGGATTTTTCCAAGGTGATTGTTTGCATTTAAAACCACATGCCAGACATGTCAATTTAAAATGCAATTTCTAGCAGGAAATCAAAATCGAAAAAGGTTTGAGCACATTTTAAAATTTATTTAAAGGTTTTAGACACTGCCCGGAAAACTTCTTCAGGCTCACATCACATCGGGCGCTATTAAGGCAGGATTATAGGATTGATTGTATATTTCGGAAAATATCGACGAAAACGGTACAAAACTGCATGTTTGGGATGAAATCATCTTTATCTTGTTAAAACATGCGACTTTGTGTTAAATTTGCACTCACTCAGGGCTGTATTTGTGTCAGAAATATGTTTCGGTACTTCAGAAACTATAATGCGTGTTCTAACCCATTCTTTCATAAGATTAATGGTTCATAAGTATTATTGCTTAAAATGCATTTATCTAAACAAACTCAGAAATTCTAAAATTTGCTTATGACACACCGTAAAACTAATCCGTTTTGCTCTCTGTGGATCCGTGTATTTAAACCACCTCGCGGCAGAAAGACCTAATGGAGAAATATCGCCTTTTAATCTGAATAACCTAATGTTGGCAAAAGGGGCTCGTTGCACGTTGCACCGGACACGCTTCGAAGGCATGGAACTGGCTTCGGGACAATCTCGAGAAGCCTACTCGTTGCAGTTAGTGTGCATGGCGTGGTACGATTTGCGCGAGTGCCAACCTCCAGCGCGCGCGTGTGTGTGTGCGTGCGTTTATGCCGCTGGCGAGCATTGGCCGTCCATGACAATGTTTGCCCGCCGGGGGCACGAGCGGCTGGTGGTGGGAGTAGTTAGCCCTGCAGTGGCAGTTGCAGTGGCTCCACCAGCTATTGCTGCTCACGTGAGCTCCCGAACGCGTTTCAAGTGCAAAGCGGTGGCTAATGCACCGATTAGAACCCCGTGCCCCGTGGCGCGCCCGCGTGCCCAGTTCCGGCAGCCTGGGATCACGGCGGGGAAGATTGCTATCGTACGATTAGCGTAATACTCCCAATTTCTGCGCTCCTCCACGCGGGCGATCTCCACAGCCGAACGAGATCGTGGGGCTAATCTCAACGAGATGATCTCGCCGCGATTTTGCCTCCAGCACGAACGCCACAATGCCTCCTTTGGGGAGCAGTGGCGCGCGTACACATACACGGCGCACTATTGCGCCATTCGTGTCCGGCATTGGGGCGGGTAGCGCGCAAGTGAAGCGACTGGCTGCGCCCATCCGCCGCGCAGTTAGTTCGGTTTGTTTAGCGCCTCTGTGAGATGTCTTGCGCCATAGCGCTGGTATAGGAATGTATGTGTGCGTGTTTTTTTATCCCAGCTTCGAGTGCTAGGTGCCGCAAGCTCGTTTGATTGGACGATGAATGCAACAGTTTCCTTACAGCTACAAAACAGACGATCCCAAGCAAAACAACAACCCATGTGCGTCGTCTAGCGTGCGGCTGCTGCTGGATTGATGAGATTTAATAGCTCCATCCAGGATGGTGACGGTATTGGTTACGGAAAGTATATCCTATATGTTAACATGAAGCCTAAATATGTATGAACAACCTTTTTTAATATTTGATTTGTTAGTTTAACTACTCCCTATCTCTGTTCATGGAACCTCAGAACAACTGATAACAAGAAATCATAGCATCCAATAATGACACAAAGCCTATTGTTCGTTGCTATTCTAGAAGCGAGTCAGCTGGCAATACTTGGCATTACGAGATTATATTAGTACTACTCGCATTCTTATAAATAACCACTCTTTAAGCTTCGTACCAATATACACTGCAGCAAGTTAAAATGGACCAAACTTGCACCTCCTGTAATTAATAAACGAATGATCGATCTTAGACGATTAAAAACTTCACATGACTCTGCTTCATGATTTCTTTAACTTCTCTACTTTGAACATTTTAAATTAGAAATTATAAAATCCATTACTAGGAGGAGATTGTTTGGAAGGCATAAATATACTCTTGTATTAATCATTCATTTGATATCCCCAAATCAAAGCGATTGCAGTGATCTGTATACCGGTTAACCGCTTAATCTCCTCAACTTTTAAAGCAGATGACCACGTTGCGTGTCACTTATTGTTGTGTTTTGTGTAAATCGCTTAACAAGTCAAGTAAATACTGTATAACATGTTAGCAATAAATTGTTATTATAGATAATCGATATAATTGAACTATAAAAACCCACACGATGCTAGTTTCGTTTCTGTTAAACGTATTCAACCATCAGCATTATGATTTGATATGGTTTAGATATTGAAATCGAAGAAAAACCGCCTTGGAAATACCCAAGTTTACAAACATTCCACTACATCATTTCCAATAATGCTCTCATTACTTTCGAAATTTTATCCTGAACCACCGTAACATAAAACAGTGCAACATAATTTCAAGTACAGCAAAAAAACACTCTAAAAGCGACAGTGTTACTTCACTCCGACATACATCATCTTCTCATCAGGCATAACAACTGTGGCCAACTGGCTCTGGGGTACAACTCTCGAAGTCTCGCTTCAGCTGGCCACTTTTGAACATACCTCAAACACACACATGCAAGCCACCAGCGTGCACATCATGCTGCAGTACAACAACATACCACGGATGCACTCGCACCGTCCGCTTCTTGGGTGGACCAAAAATGTCTTAATTAACAGCTGAACGGTGAACAAACCGTTCCCCCCAACAAAAACATGACCCCTTCCTCACTGGCAGTGGAGAAGGAATATGACGGAACGATGGTGCCAACACACACGGGGCGTACGCATCACATCACGAACGCATAAATATCTTCGTTGTACGTGTTTACGCACGTGCAAACAAAAAGTCACCCCGCCCGCTACCCCATGCAGGGGGATCCTCTCTGCTTGATTTGCTCCATATCCGTCCGTAAAATGGAGCAGACAACAACAACGAACTGTCCCAAACCGCATGCCGATGATCGTCATCATGGTTGCGGTGGGGTGGTCGTGTTATTGTTTCGATTCCACCGTTCAAGGCCACGACTACGACACCGAGCCAATAGGATCCAAGCCGACGGTGTGTTTGCGCGCCGCCGTCCGATACGGCCAGCCGATTTGATCGATCAATCGATTATCCACCCGACGACACTTCGGGTCCGCAGAAAGACGCAGGACAACCTGCGTGTGCACACACGTTGCTAATCAGATTTCAAGACCAATCCGTTTCTCACCAGCCCCGCGTTCTTTCGATACGGCTAATGAATGGCGCACACGCGTTAATCGCCCTGCGGACGCCGTGTGCGACAAGCTTAGACGTCTCGGATAGGTTTGGTTCGTCCGTCTGGGTGGGACGTGAAGTGCATCGTGTGCATCGAAACCGCAACCGCACCGGGTCGTGCAATGCACGTCCAATCTACAGGCACGATGCAGGCAGGCACCCGAACGAAACCAACAGACGGACGACGGCAACCTTCGGCCCCAATCGCACTCGCGTGCCAATGGAAAGGAAGGCAAGTGGGTAATGTGCCGCACGGTGACCGAGTGATCGCTGGTTCGGGGCGGGTGCCGGCGCCGAAGGGTGGACAATATGACCAAACAAGGCAGCGACCGGTTGCGACCGGTTGCGAGGTTCGCCGGACGGGTCAGGTCGGCCCGCGTTGGCCCCGGCGGGTGGGCGCTCATAACCTCGACGAGGGAGAGCTCTAATGCAAAGCCTCGATCGATACGCGTACGAGACGTGCTCGCGTGCAAACGATCGTGAACTTACCGATCTAAAGGACCCCCTCCCACTCTCTCCCTCTCGCGACTCTTGAGTTCCAACATCGACGATCGGCAATCGCGGCCGACACAATTTTTAGCACAACCGACGGTGGCGTGTTTTTACGCTCGCAGCCCGCAGGCGCGTTTGATTTATGGTCGCGCACATTCCGCGAGATGAGATAAGTTGAAAAAGAGACCGGACCGGTGATTGATGCGTACTGCATTTGTGAAACGGGCGCATTTATGGTGTTAATTTAGTGAGCGGAATGTCCATTTCCACTCCGCACACGGAGATCGTGCCGTGTTCTTAAGCCATTTCCACTGGGCAGAGTTAATGCCGGCGCTTGCCATTGGCTAATGTGGGTCATGCCGTTGGGAAAAGAAATTCTTTCCATTCCACGCTTCTTGGGTGTCTCGGAGACACACACACACATTCACACACTTATCAAGCTATTCTCGGATACGGTTTTTTCTCTTGTAAAATATCACAGCCACTTGCTACCTGATGTGCCGATCGCTCCCCAGCCGGATATTCCACGAGAAGCCGCCTGAATTCTAAGACGCAACACTCCGGAAAGCTGCTAATTAACTGACACAAGGCAACGGAGGACATTTACAGCGTGTCTCTCGACTGGCGCAATCGCCCTCCCGAAAAACGATTTAATCATTGTTTTTAACACCGCAATAGAAATGCTTTCCTAATGGACTACGACCTCTCTCTCTCTCTCAAGGTTATTGCTTACCTGGCCCGGCTGTGAACGATAATTCAGCACAATATTACACGATCCACAACGACACTGCACACTTCCGGTTTGATTCCGCCGCGACCTTCACCCCCTGGAGCAATCCTTGGCAACCGGCCGACTCGAGCGCTCCTTTCCAGCGGCTCTTGATCGCGTAGATCGAATTCGGTAGAGGCTCCCCGGCGATCGACCGTGATAGGGTCGCACGGTGAGGCATCCACAGCAGGATCGTCCCAAACGGCAGACGATGTGACGCCTTGACGCTCTCCAACACTGCCCGAACGTGCGCTTCCGGGCTGCGTTCTCCAGTGGGTGCAATAGACAATGGACCACAATTCACTCGCACAACCAGACACTCAGACACAAACACACTTAAGGCCCAATAGAGAAGCGAGTGGGACAAATGGGATGCGATTTTCAACCGATATTAGTTTACAGTAGGCTTTGGGACACTTTTTTCTTCGCTTCTCTTTCGTTTCTGTGCGTTGTGACGGCAACGAGCAACATCCAGCACTGGAACCGGAAGCACACTTTTCATCTATCTTACTCTGCACACTGACACACTGTATCGTCCTTACACCACTGGGTTTTTTTAGAAACAGCAACACAAACACAACGCAACGCGCACATTCGATTCTGAAATTTGATACCCACACAACACCAGCGCTTGGAGTCTTTCGACACAACTTTCACTTAAGCACTTGCAACTGCTGAAACCACAATGAATTTGAGAAAAAAAAATAAACAACTTAGTGCACTAATGTTGAGTTTGGAACAAACAAACGGACCGCTTGACCACCGTGGCGCGAATGACACGATAACCAAGATGGAGCTGGCGCGGATGAGAGGGATATAAAATTTTAGACAAACACAATTATCACTATCGTTCTAACCGAGAAAATCCCCGCTCCGCGTGGTTCGTGACGCAAGAAGCGCGTTTTTTCCCCTCTCCTGCTCGTAAGGTTTGAGAAACAATCCAAGACAATCGGGATCACAAAGGGTCGACAAAGCCTCGGCTTTCGGTGTGCGGAGGGTAGAAACACAAAACAAAACTGGTTCAAGATAAGCGCAAACTGCTGCGTTGGGTGAGTTTCTTTGAAGAGAGTGCACCGGCGTGGCCGGGCTGAAGATTGAGCACTTCGGGTGCGCTGAAGGTTGAGGAGAGAAATGGACTACTATCATCAGGTGACACTTCCGCTCGTCGCGCGCCGTCCGGAACGGTGGATTGGTGCGCCCGGATGCGGCCGGACAGCGGGACGTGCGATCATCGCACAAGATCACCGGGCGCGTCCCCTCGTAGGACCCGTTTTATTTATATCCCTACCGTCGGAGCGTTCGTTGTCCTTGTCACTTCCAGAAGTAGGACGCACCGTTCGCAAATCCGTACGTTGGTGCTAACAATAACACGTACACAGAGACGCACACACGATCTTTACACTCAACACAACGTATCCGCACAAGATCGAATCGATGATCATGTGCCAGGGATCGACGATTAATCACCACCCACCAGTCGAGCAATCGAGATCGCTTGTCTTTTTACCTCTTTGTAGCCTTTTCTTGTTGTTTTCGTTGCGCACATGGAACCGTTTCGTATGGTTCGACGCTCGGCGACGGAATGAAGCGCGACCGCGGGCGAGTCCGAACCAAGCGCAGCCATCCAACCGACAAATCCGACCGACTAACCCAATCGAGCGAGGGGTTGAACGCATCGCAGCGCTGCGCGTGTTTGTGTGCCCCCCTCGGTGGGTGGTGAGTGTGAGTGTCGGAATGCTCTTTTTACACCCCCGTGCGAAGAGCGCGGCCGCCGTGAGTGTGAGAGAGTGGCGTCGGCGTGGTGGAAAGATAACATTACAGCCAGCGTGCACCATGTGGACCATGTGCCGGGGAGGATCCGCGAAGGAGAACCCGAACCATCACGGGAAGCGTGCATATGTATGTGTGTGTGTGTGCGTCCACCGGTTCCCTGATGGAAAACTCCCCCTCGTCGAACACCGGCCGCACACGCCGAACACAGCGCAACCGATGGAGACGCACGATTGTTGTTGACTCTACAACGTGGGAGCGCACGCGTGCGTGTTGGCCATTTTTGAGCCTTTTTTTATCGCACTATATTTGCACAATTTTTCGTAATTTGCCGCTCTGCATCTGTGTGTGTTTACATTCAATTTTTTCCAAGATGTTCCGGACAGTGTGAGTGAGCGTGTGTGTGTGTTTTTTCTTTCTCTCTCTGTGTACTCTCATGCTCACATTCGCCCACAGGCGGTACCGGCGTTTGATAAGATTGATTGTCGGTGGAACTCGAAGGGGTGTAATCGAACACCTTCGGTCACCGTGGAGGCTCGTGGGTGTGTGTGCGAGTGTGTGTGTGTGTACAGTGCTCGGTCTCAGTTTCGTTCCGGTAACCACAAAAACCGCAAAAGCCTGTGGCCCGCACAGTACAAACATCACCTGACCCCGAACCTGACGTACCATATTTACCTGTGGGGACGTTCTGATTTATTTTGTTCTATGCTTCCGTAGGTTTTTTTTTTGTTTTTCTGATCGGATACCATCATCATCCTCATCAGCGGACGAACTGAAGCGTGCGTCAATCGAAGCAACCACGGTGTGTTTTTCGTGCGGCAGTTAACACACCCTTAAAGGATGTGTCGCCTGCTCGGATGGGTATTGCTGTTAGGGCAGAAATCTAAAGTACCGCGAAGAGCAACTCAACAAGAGCATGAATAATCATTATATAATTTGGATACATCCAACAACAACAACAACAAAACACGCCGAAAGGCGAAATGGATAGAATGATAACTCGCGATAAAGATTGAGTTCGACAGGTTCAAATCCTAGCGTCGGGTGTTAAGTGCCCGTCCTGACGGATGGGATGGGACGACCATCATCAAAGAAGATATTAATAAATTATTAACACACTTCTTCACACCTTTTCCAGCTTGCGCGAGGACAAACCAGTCCAGAGTTCATCATCAATTCGGGATCATGTTGATAGGTTGATGAATAATGTAGTGCCTACACGGAAATACCGCCAGTCGCATGTGACACATTTGTGCGATTATTCGCTATTTTCGCAACACTTTTAGCCGTTTTCATTTGTAAAATGTGTTTCAATCTACAAAAACTTTGGTTGCAAATTTGTTTTAAAATATTAAATGAGAAGCTTAAGAGCGTACTAGTGAGTGCGAGAACGGTACAAGAACGGTAGCGGTGCGATGCTTGAAAACGATAGATGGGTAGATACCAGTAAACCACTCGTTCTTGTTCAATCTGACGCATCGATACAGCTGCCGTTTCCTTCCGTTTCTCGTTGGCTGCCCGTGTTTGCATTACGAATTCAACGCACCCCGCATGCGTTCACCATGAGGTGACTCTGGCGTCTGGGCCGTGCGATCGCACGATAGAAGCACAGAAATAGCGCCACCGGTAGGGCAACCTTGCAGTTCCGGTTGCACCGATGCCGCATGTAACCGCATCGGTACTCAGTGTGTGCCCACTCGCTGATCGCACTTGCAAACTCGACTGCACACGATCGTTAAAGATCTGGCGCCGATATGATGGCCTGAAAGGTGCGGCCGATCGGAACTCGATCGAATCGTAAGCACGCTCCGTACGGTGCGGCACGCACGGAAGCCAGGGAGCGAACGAGATTTATGAACATTAGTCACGGCGACGATCACGTGACGCACCGCGAACGGAACCTTGTGGAGGTCTGTGTGCCAAACATGACAAACAATAGTGGCACATGGCGGGTAGGTCGATAGTGCTGCCTTCGCGCGTACCTCAATGCCATAGCACTGCTTGGCAGGCGATACTAACCGTCGCAAAGAAGACGGAACCGCTTTGCACTCACCAACCGACGCTTTCTTCGACTTTTGCCTTGTGACGTGGAACGCCATGCGCGGGCGACAGATGGATTTTTCTCGAACACAAGTGTCACTCAAAATAAGCTTTTGTACGGACATTATCACCTTTTTTTTCTTCTCAACGTCACGCCATTCAACGTCCGATGTGCAGATCATTCAATTTTATCGTCCACTGTTCGATCAAACCGTGCACGATCGAACGATGATCGCGTCCGAAAATGGGGGAAAACGTGTCAGTCTAGAGGTACAGGCTGTTTGCGCGGTCAATTGGCGTACAGCTGCAAAAGTTGGGCAAACATTTGTTCTGCGACGCGAATAATGGTTTGTCAAAGTCGCAACGCATCGCGTCTGGGCATGATGCAGAGGCAGCGTCGTATCTGTGGATCCGAGTTGTGAGTGCGCTAAAATTGGAATCATTCAATTTTTGCCAACTGCTTGCGACTGTTAGACATAACCAGAACAGGCAAGATAACCATAAGTAGATATCCGGGGATCTTTTTTTGGGTCTCCAAATGTGTTGCGTGGCTTTGAGATCGTATAGGCATTTTTGTTACAGCATGTGCTAGTTTATTTCATGATTTTTTCTTACAGTAAGCTTGAATTGGTAAATTCCAGTTTGGTACAGAGCTTTTAGTACTACCTTGTATACTATGCACACCAACAGCTTCATACACCATACATTTTGTTATCATTCATTCTTTCCTTGACAGATCAATAAGCTTTTGGACTGGCAATTTGATGCTATTGGATTATTTTAGTCATTAAATGGAATGCGAATTGAATTATAGTTGTGAATAAATTCTTTGAAGTAAGTGAATCCGTCCAGAACCTGATGGTACTTTTTAAATCAGTTTTTCTTATAAAATACGCTATTTAAATTAATACGTCAATGTGTCAATGTATCGGTATTCGCACCTATGACTATAATGATCATCGGTTCGACTTCGTTTGAGTACGTGTGGAATACTGAATGTACTAACGTTATTGGTTAAGGAGTTTGACCCCAAATGGAATAGTCATAAAGATACAATCGCAATCTGGCGAAAAACAGCTGAATACAGTAAAAAGTTTAAAATGAATTATGAAAAAGGTTCTATCTTAGAGATATAAATAACTGAATTTCCTGTTCTTGGCTGCCACGATTTGGACAACAATAAGAATATATTTTCAAAAACCTTTGTAGAAGTGTCGTCATGTCGCCATTCATTTAGATATTGAGGATTGAGATAGACTAAGAAAATAAAAATAACAATCTAAAAGCGAATGGATAAAACCACACAAAACCTTTGAAAGATCTGATCTCTGAAATCTCTAAATTTGTCCAAGTTAAAAACGACCAGCACAAAAGCTGGTCATTGTTTTGTTTATATTGTGCGATTTTTTTACTGTTATCCTCCTGTTTGTTATGCTGTTGCGAGTTTAAAAGTGATGTCATTACAACTATTTTAATCGTATATTAGCGCACATTATTGTAACACGTAAATTAAGACACTCACAACCCATTCAAATGTATCAGTAATATTTTTATGCAATTAAAACGGAGGATATGCACACTATAGGCATTGACAAATTTCGTTCATTCCAAACCAGAAACCCCTTTTAATAATTGTTTCACCGTTTCTCACGATTCCCTCCCGATGCAAAGACCCCATGCGTATTTTACGACTAGCACAACGATGGTAGCCAAAATATTGAGCCATCCATTTTACAATATCTTCCAATTAACTACTTTCCAGCTGTTTCGATCGACCCAATATGTCTCATCCCGTTAAAGGTTCACATCTTTGAAGACGATTACTAGCTCCTCAGCTGACGTTACTTCCACCCCGAAGGCAATCGGTTGGGACGGAGACTGACTAACCACAGTGAAACAGCTTTAGCATGCTCGTGGGATCCGTGGTAAAACAACACAAACTCCCGCTAGTCCTATTTATCGGATCATCCCAACGTTCAGCGTCTATCGTCCGGAACTGAAGCATCCTGCCATCCTGCCGGAGGAGGGTTGAAGGAGCATAAGGGTGAAAAAAAAACGAATAAAATCAATCGCTCTGGAACGGGTATGCCACCGCCCGGTAGGTATGTAAATAAACAGGGCGTCACACGAGCCTATGTATGTTTATTTTTAACTTTTATTAAAATATACAGCGAAAGGGCAGGATTGCTCTTACGCCGTTGCCCCGCATGATGGGATGTGCATAGCAGGTTTCAACCGCTCCGGAACAAAAATCCTTGCTAACTCATCCATCCACCGACTGCCTGTATCGTGCATTCCAAATGTACGAACGAGAGAGAAACAAAGAGAGACAGAGAGACAGAGAGAGAGAGAGAGAGAGAGAGCGATGAGAGCAGATAACGTAACCCGGCGTGTCCGGATAGAAGTCCTTTTTCCTTCGAGGCTCCCTTCCACGCAAGAGTAAAGGTCTAAGAAAAGCTCATGTTTAGTTGTGAAATTTTCATCCCCGTTCGTCACCCGATCCGCCTCAAGAGACCGGAAACCGTTTATGTACTGTCCTGTGGGCTCTATACACACGGGTCGTGTTAATTATGGCCCAACCGTTCGCTGGTAATCATTCAGGCAGCAAATATCGCCCACCCACACATCAACATCCCAGGGCTATTTGTGGCTCTTTTGGGCCCTACTACCCCAAACATGTAAGGTGCTTCGCTTTTCAACTTCTCGCGTCCTTTTTTAATGTTCCTACGAACGAAGAAAAAAAACAGGCCACCACACTACATTCACCATCCACGAACAATCGCGCACGACCGCGCGGCCCACTTGAAGGTCCACTTTAGCATGCCAGCGTCTACCTTTGCTGAAGGGCTACCCAGAGGCCACTCAGGCTTCTCAGCATCAGCCACATCCGCTCGCAGGTGTTTGCGCTCGTAGCGAAACTCGCCTATATAGGGTGCTCTGTTTGCTGCACCGGCCGCGGCTTGCATTGGGACGAACAAGTTACATCATTCACCAGCTCCCGAATCATCGCGTGAATGCATGAAAATGTGATTTGAACGTAATGAAATGCGCCCACGATCCATGGCGATGCTCTGGTTGCGAACACTTTCTCCACACTGTGAGTCCTTGTGGGGTGCGCTTGTGTGTGGGTGTGTGTGTGGCTGTGTGTGGTGAGTTAACAATACACAGCCTCACAGCGTTCGTCCTTGATGGGCTCGCTCGGTGGACTCCCGGTCGCCCGGCGGCCACTCTATCTCTCCTTCTCTGTGCCTTATCAACAAAGTGTACAACCGCATCTTCCCTGCGTCGGGTGAGTATTAGAAAAATATTCCATACATTTGCCGTTCCTCCGGTCGCCCGTCAGCAGAGTAGGCGAGGCGTTGCTCTCGTTGCAGGGTATCATCAAACCCAACCAACCAACCAACACGATACACGCAGCCCGCCCAATGATGTGGGCAAACTGGCAAAGGCACCACTTACCGGCGTGTTCTTCGGTTGCCGGTGCCGCTGCGGCTTCTTCAGGGCGGCTCGGCCACACTCCGGCGCTATCCCGCATACACAGCCTCATTACCATTACCGGCGGGCGCGCAGGAGCAGGCGCCGGGCGGACAAGGCTTAGCTTCAATTTGCTTAGCATTTTAGCACGACGCTCGCCGCTTTCATCTTCTCCCGCATTTCGCCGTCCGACCGTGCCGTCCGTGCCGCGTCGCGTAACATATTCTTCGCAGCATAGTAGGCCATGATTTTTGCTCCTCTTTCGTTTCGCCGTTTTTTTTTTGTTATTGCTTTCGCTATGAAATGTCATAGTTGTCGTTGGTTGTAGTGATGATGATGGCTGCTGCTGCTGCTGCTGCCGCCACCGGAGGCTGCGGAAGGCTACACAATCATTTGCATTCATCGATCGGATATTTTCGCGCTTCCCATGGACGTGGTTCTCCTGTGCGAGGAGGCTAGGCGGTGCAAACGAGTTCAGTGCCGTACCCGGCGGCGCTATATTATTCACCTTTTCAAGTTACACTCAACCCGAAGGCATTGTAGCGCAATTTGCTTCCAAAGCAGTGCGGCCAACGGTTGGCACGTGTTCTTGTCGCGGAACTTGCCTTATCATAATCCAGACGCCTCTCGGCACGCTGGGAACGCTTCCAATGTCCGTGGTGAAATTAAATCGTAGAATCGATTGGGTCTTGTTCATCCCTCAAACGCAGCCTTCAGAGAAGGTTGGACAGACACTGTGTATAATAGCACGACCCAACGCAAAACATAATATCAGTGAAAACGTATAAAAATGGAATACTGCCACACAGAGGTAATGTTACGATTATCAGGCATACATAATTCTCACATCCAGCAAAGAAAGTTTCACGCTCAACAGAGCGTGGCACACAGGACGTGATAAAAATAGCCACACACTCACGCATCGTTGGCAGTTTTTTCGGGTATCCCTAATGTGGACCTCACCTTACCCGGGTCCACCGAACGGGCGTCCCGTTTTGCTCATCTAAACTCAATTTGTATCGCGCTATCTTGGGTGGCACCGTTTGTTTTAGGCTCATTGTTGAAACAAAAAAAAACCCATAAATCTCAACCGTGCGACGAACGGTGACGCTGGAACCGGTGCAAGTGGACACAGTGTTGCCGACCGGTGCCTTCTGTCATTAGGAAGAGCAAACAAAAAACTCTCGTCCATTTAGTTGGTAAGAAGAAAGGAAGGAAGAACAACCCCTTTTCGCCATCGTAGTGAGCATGGTAAACAGTGCCAAAAGCCACAGCCCGGTGGATGATAAGGTCAGGTTCGGCCAGATTTTGTATCGATCGCACCGGTGAAGGGCATTAAATATTTACGGACAACATTTTGTGCGAACTCCCGACCCATCCGCGAGCGTCCGGGCATGAGTTTTCCCGCTTTTCTCCGGTTTCTCACCATCGCGGTTCTCCTCTGTCGGGTTTCTCTTTCGCACTCGCTCACACACCTTTCTCTCTCCCTGCGAGTGTCCATGACCTCTGTAACACGTGGCCGCCACCAGGCGTCCCCATCGTTCGGCAGCCAGAATCTCTGACCGAGCACTCGAACTGCTGCTGCCCCGCGTGCTGCCAGCTGTTGCGACTGTCGAATGCCCGTGCTGCGTTCCGGTGAGAGTGTTTATGAAACATATCGAAAGAGAGTGTGGAAAAAACCAAAGCCCGGTCGGTGCGGTGAATGCTGTTGGCCCCATGCGCCGTGGATTCGCCAGAACTGATAGCTTTTGTGCATCATTCTCAATCAATGCCGCCCTTTAAGTGGGAGGGTGGGATACAAAACGAAAGAAAAAACCCCACTGCACAACCCTCCCAACGTAAGTCACGTAATAAACCAATGTAGTGGTTTAATTTGTTTTGCTAGCGTTTGCGAGGTGTGCTCGATGTGTGCGTGTGTGTGTGTGTGTGTGTGTGTGTGTTGCGCTCGTAGAATCGTCCCGACGAAAGACAAACCACAGGATCTTCTATCAACACACGTCCACATCTTCCCCGGGAGAGTTTAACTGATCGGCAGGAGGGCACGAGGTTCCGTCCGAGGGAGTGGTAGAGCACGCCTGAAATTACAGGATACTCGGGAACGGCAAAACATGTCCATTAACACGATTGTTGATTTGCACAAAGCGCCAGAAGGACGATGAAAACGATCCAGAAGCTGGGCTGGGAAGCAAACACATCGCTGCTCCTTCTGCTGCCGCTGGCACATACACGCAAACGCAACCCACATCCACTTTCATTACTTCCTGCCAGAAGTCCTGCCGGAATTTGCACAGGAAAAAGAGAACGCTTCGCCTGATTTGTATTCACTTTCACTCGTGCCGCTGCGTCGTGCTTCACTCTTTTTTCGCAATTGAATTGCTCTCCTTTTGCCCTTCATACGCTCGACCGAACCGCTTTTCCCGTGTTCAGCTGTTATCATCTGAAATGCTGTTCGCACGCCAATAAGCTGTGGGTTGTATCTTTTTTAGGGAAAAATTTATGTTTTCATAAATACGGTCTATATTCAATATACTAACATTTTAGAACGACAAATGTTTAGTATTTTTACCACGTTGTGCTAATCGACATGTTTCTTCCAGCGTGCCGAATGGATTTAATAACTTTTGAAGTAAACACTGCACGAAACAACTTAAAACTCACACGGCAAAGATGCTCACCAAAATCACCAAATATCAACCGAAACTGTTTCTGGCGCCTGGTTGAAAATTTGCCACCAACCAAACCTCTCGCTAGGTTGGCAAAATATGCTTTGAATGAACCCTGTGAGCGTCGGAAGCCAGCCAGCGAGCAGGCAGCTTGCGCTGACAAGCGAACGAACAAACCCGACCTACGGACGAACGAAACAAACAGCTGAACCGAATGGAAGTTTTCGCGCGCAATATTCTCCTGATAACGTTTTCTTTCACATCCCATACTCCATCCAAACCGAAGCGAATGGGAAACTCGTTTGATATGTTTTTTTTTTTCATAATCCGCCATCATGTCATGCGTGTTTCTTGGAGTACTTAGATTATTGTAGATGGACATTTTGTGGTGCTCTTTGAGTGTTTTACTATAAGATGATTTAAAAATTTAACTAGTATTGTGTATTACCATCATCGGATCGTTCATTGTTCATTATTCAGTCTTTACCTCATCTAAATCAAGGTAATTTTTAGGCTCACATCAGAAAAAAGTACTTTAGCTGGATTGAATTCGGATTCAGTTATCCTTCAACTTAAATGATAAAATCATGTAATTCTCTTGGCAGTATTTTCCATTTTAGCATCAGTGTCCAATAAATGTTGTAGCATCGATTTCTTTCAAAAACACACAATTATTTCGATAATGTTGTCTCAAATCTGGGCCATTTGATGTGAGCCAGTGTATCGACGGAATCGAGTGACAAGCTATTAGCACAAAAAAAAGAGTAAATCATAGATTGTCTTCAAGATGACAATGTTTTAAGATTTATTCGAAGCCTTTTACAATGTTTTAAAAGACGCTATCGATTTTCATCCTGAGGCTATTTTTATTTTGTATCCGTAACTTTTTAAAATACAACTTGTAATTCCTAACAATTTAGTGTCAATTGACACCTTGCAGGCTATTTTTGACACCTGCGATCGGTTGTGCCAATATTTTTACCTATTGTTTGCTAACTATGCTGGACTAATAGTTCGTTTATTAGTTTAGTTCCCGGTTCCTCAAAGTAGTAATCCGTTTCAACACGTTTTTTATTGTGAATACTGAATATTCGTAGAGAGTAAGTTTGAGCATTCTCTTGAACAATTTTTCCTCATAATATGTACAGACAACAGGATGTTTCATATCTTCACGATTCATTCCCAATCGAATCGGTTTGATAGATTAAAAAAACATATTCGGTTGTTTCAGGCTAATTAGAACGTTTGCTTACGCGTTCTGCATAACCAGTGTATCTACTACTACATTTGAAAACATCAAACAAGCTCTTCCATTGATTGTGATAAGAATTCGCACCGTATTAATTTCTTTTATTGTTACTAAAAATATACCTTCAATGGTACCTACTATTTTGGATCATAATGATAGCATAATTATCAGATTTACATAATTATCAGAAAAAATGAGAAAAAAAACTCACTGGCAGCCTATTTATTAAAAATACACATTTTCAAACAAAAATGCAAAACACTTCATTGTCTATGCGTGTCGTATCTCTTAAACAACTCTCATTGATGCTTCGGGATTGTTGGAGTTGTAATTGTTGGATAATGACGTCGTTCCTCATCAATGTGTGCAGCAAATCTTTGTTTGAAACGCGAGTTTGGGTTCTCGCTACTGGAATTCATTCGCTACTTCTATCTAGCTAGCTTCTTCTAGCTCAATCATATCAATCGTAACATTCAAAATTAAAGCCATCGTTCTTTGCCGTATTTGAAATCGATTAGGTTTAAACTCTAACGCACGAATAAATCAAGTTCATCATGTTCATGTTCAATGTGGAACACCAAGTGTGTTTTCATAGCATTCGTTAACTGTTTTTTTTTTATAGTCCATTGGATTCTGCAATGAAAGTGTTGTGGGTAGTCACCTGTCGAGGACCAGGAGGAGCCCACCGTGCCACGACAGGACGATCGCGGGCCGATCGATAGTGTGTATGGGGAGCCGATCAGAGCAGGGCTCTCGGCGTCCCTAGGCAACGATGCGGGCGGGCGTGCGGCCTGACTGTGTTGTGTTTTGCGTGTTGTGAATATATTGTACCTATTTCATGTGAATAAAGTATCTTGGTAACAGGTGTTACCAAGTTCACAACAGAAAGCAATTTATGTAACAATTCAATTCATGTAGCAATGGCCTTGACATCGTTTCAAAAGCTCTCTTTAAATTCAGGCATATAGCTGTTTAATGCAGACTGTTTTTGTCAAGTCCGTCTTTCCACTTGGCCCATACTAAGTTTAGTACTGTTTCTCATGATTTTTTTTTTTCATATATCCTTATCACTCTGGAACTAATAACTTATCGCAATCTATATATTCAACAGGTTGCTTTTCAAGAATTATCTTCAATTTTTTCGAGTGTTTCCATATTATTAATGGTTTGTTAGGTATACTATAAATGGATTCTTTCATGCTTTAAGAAAAACATCCAAAATTCCGATTCCTTCCACTTACTAAGGATTTATTAATTATGTCCAGTATCTCTTCTTCATCTACACCATCTTCTTCACTACATCTACGTACGTACTATTACATCGAGTCAGTAATACGTACGATTTCCGTACCTCATATAAACAACCCAACCGTGTCCGAAACATCAAAAATGATGGTTAAAATTTACAAAATGGCTATAGAATAAATGATTTATATACCGTCCACTTGGACAGTGGAGATGGCATTTCAGCATGTAGCAGGTCAAGATGGAATAGGATCGTATAAAAAGGTACTCAGTAAATGAACGGTTTAAAAAATTTAAAAGCGTATTGACATTTTTTTTACTACAATCTAATCTTGTTAAATCCTTATAGTAAACCTCGAGTGTTGCTTAAGTTAAAAAATATGTCCCTTCAAATTCTATGTTACTCAAATTCTATGTTGCCGGGCAATCGTAAGTTTTAGGTATTAGCAAAGTTGATATGTTACATCGTGTTAGAAGATATTTAGTAGTTCAAAATATATAAATAATTTGATAAACTCATGTATAAGCTTTATAAAAAGTTTTACAATAAGAGAATAACTTGATCCATTAAACTAGCGGCAAAATTAATATGTTGATATATGCTATAAATACTGAATCAATCGAATATAATCGAATCGAGTATAATCGAACTGAATAATCGTTCTTCAAAATATTTTAAAATGTATGGTAATAAACAAATATAAAAATATCGATTCATTTTAACTTTTCTTTTGCAGAAACAGACAGTCTCCAAGATACATTATGTGTTTACATTTTTCAATAGTTAATCTCTCAAGATCGCTGTTGTTTCACAATCTTTTAATTATACTTAATTAAAGTGTGTCATTATCTATGAGCATTCAATCTTGTTTAACATTACTTTGTAATATCAATTTATATTTAATCAAAGAGAGAGAGTTATTCTTGTAATTTTAGAGAGATAGTAATTCTTAAATTATTAGTAATATAATATTTATGACTTGCGCTAAAATTTGTGTTCCGGTGATAGCTTCAGAATACATTAACCGCTTAACTTGGGAACAAACTGTATTTATTTCCGATACCTCGAGAAAATAAGCTACTCCAATTGAAATGCTAAAACATAGTGTGTGTAGTCCGTCCATTTCAACCTGTTATACTCTGTAAATCTGTTATACACTGTTATATTTTGTTTTGTTTTTTTTTTTCATATGAAATGACATGAATAATTTGACAGCTCCCGGGCGGCATGATTATTGTTTTGGTTGTCATTGAACATAAATAATCGCAGCGTTTTGCTTTTGAATACATTTTATTATCCCGCTTTTATCAAGTATTTCACTGCCATACAGTAGTTATTCGGTGTACTTTTAGTAACCCCCGTGATGGACGTTTGTGAAGTGTGCGGTCTGAGTGACTTTTCATTGCAAGACGGAGGCTATTACTGTAATGAATGCGGTACGAAATTACTGCACAAACGTGAGCTTGTCGGCGATGGACTCGACAATATTGGTCTACAGATTCGAACAAAGCAAAAAATTGAGTACGCGGGCACTCTCACGAGCTGGGAGCAACTAAATTACATGCTTAATGGCCTCTCGCAACGAATGGTGGAATTGGGCGCTCCAGCAGAGTTCAAGAAGACCGTGCTCCAACTCTGGTGTTCCTTTTTGCGCTACTCCGAAGTAGCATTTTTTAGCAAACGGATACGGCATCGCCCTCTAGTGCCGTTGAAATCCCGCAGAAGGTACATTGAAGCGAATGCTGAAATCATTTAAAAAAACACACACATTCACAATTGAAAGTTATACATTTTGTTGTCACTATTTCAGCGATCTGGAACATATATTCAATCGCAAAGCTGTCGGCAGACCCAAAAAGAAAACGAAGAGTTATGACGCACCGAGCAAAAAGCAAAAACGGGCACTTTCTCGAAGTCTGATGGAAGCGGAAGCAGAAGAATTGGCACACAGTCAGCAATCAGACCTGGATTCGACGATGAGCACACTGTCCAACTCTATGCAGAGCTCCTCTACCTCCTGTCAGCCACCATTAAACTTCAAGTTTAACAGTCGTGCACGTAAGCACCTAATGAAAGAGCTGCTCGTAACCGAAGAGCATATCGAATGGCACGAGGAAGAAGCACCGTTGGATGCAACATGCCATCAAATTATTTACCAAAGCGTTGGTCGCAACCTGATGCATGACTCGAATGATTGGTCGCTCGCATCCCGAAACACCATTCTGATCGCCATTTTAGCACTAGCTCTAAATCAACATCGCTGCCCCATACTGATGACTGATCTGCTGCGGTGGATCGAAGAAGGACATCTGCCGTTCTATAATCTAAAGCAGTACGTTCCGGAAGGGATGGATCCTGCGTGCTACACTCAAACGAGCGAACAATTGGCGACAGGATACCAAGGATTCAGTAACTGCAAGGTGATCACATCAATGATGGGTACCGATCTGGGAATAGTACCGGTTGAACCCGATTTAGTTGCTCTGTCTCAACGCTTTTTGAGTGAATTGGCGCTACCGCTCGATTTTGTACCCTTTATACGCAAACTAATTGTTATTGCGCCACCAATAAGTCGCAGCAATTTGCACTGCTACTTCCCGAGCTACGAACTTCACGCCATGAAGTACATACTGTTTGTCATGAAGCTGCTGTTTGGTTTGGATGGCGTAATAGAGGCCAAGCTGGATGCTGCAACGAAAAAGCTTAACGAACGATTTAAGCCGTCCTGTAACCAACCAAAGCTGTTCGTGTGGGAGGAATGGCAACAGTACGTGGCTATGCGCAGTGTCATATTGGAACAGTTGCATTATCCTACGAGTCACTACCGCAACCAATCGGTCGTCAATCAACCCATTGATAGTGAACTCTTTTTAGACTTTTTCGCATCACGTATTACTCCCGATGATGACACTACGACTGGCTACCAATCGACCATGCCCCGATCATCGTACAAACCGGCAAGAGAGCGATTGTTTAAAAATATCCACTCGGTCATAGCATTGGCAATAGATTCACACCAGAACCAGTCTATCGAAAGTACACAAAAGGGTATCGATTTCGGTCATAGTTTGCAACCTCAACAAGACTATATGACAAAAATACTGCAGATGGATGATGAAGCCCGCCATTACGTGCACATTCCTAAATACATGTATGCGGATCACAGCTCCAGAACCGTAGCACCATTTATTAATCCAATGGCATTAAAAAAACATTTCCTGGAACATGATCGGGTTCGGTTGACGATGAAAGATATCCAACCATCGCGCAAGCATATTCATATGTCGAAGTACAAATCGCACATCTCCAATATTGAATTGTTTCTTGTACGTAGAAAATTTTGCAATGTTGTCGAAAAGGATGATTCCGGATCGAGCGATTCAGGTTCCAACAACGAGAGCAGCATTATGGATTACATTGATGCCAGAGCCGAAGCGAATCGCATTAGTCCCGAAGATCTGTTCCAAAACACGCTGTGCCAAAACGCATTAGATGAGCTAGAAGCGGACCTTCAAGCTTCGATAAACGCGTCGGATCCAATTGGAGTAGTATTGAAGGACAAACGTTCCTTAAATGAACCTCTACCGGATGAACATCTTTGCAGTGACACGGTGCAGATAGTCCTTCCCAATTTTTACTATTGGGTGAATAATGGCAATTTGGCCAATATCACGTACGAAGTTTTCGAGCATGAGTATTTTAGCACCTTTCCTCCCAGTTTTCAGTTTCTGCTTCGAGAAGCGGCGTACGTTACACGTTGTTCTCCATTGGCTCTGTACAATGAGCTCAATGAAATCGAGAAATATTTTTTTAAAGTGTACAAACGAATAAAGTAAACAACGTACATGAACCGTGTGTTTTGTAAAAAAAAATCTGTGTCTATGAGCGTTTTCATAATGTAATTGAAAGCTATATAGTTTTGATAGAAACTTATTTCAAGCTTAAATTGTTTTCCAAAAAATATCGTAACGCTGTGTAACGCTCTTTCAGCCGATTGTTTGACAGAAACGAGTGTAGTCAACGTTTTCTTGATTGAGAGATGCAATCATATATAATTCATGTATAATAAATTACTAAATATTTTTTTTATAAATAAGCTTTCCTCTGAAAACATGAAAAAAACTTATTTTTGTGTATGTGTATCAAATTTCTCAATTTCCTATTCCCTTACAAAAAAGAAAAAATATATGGCATATGATTCTATATATATGGCACAAGGGATTGAAATAATAAGAGCCATCCTATCTAGTTGAAATGTACGTTCGGAAAATTATATCATACGCAACGCCTACATGGGATACCTGCGCATATACTTAAAAAAAACTGCATGCTAACCAAAACAACAAAAAAATATTCAACATCCCGTCATGGTGGAGGACTGATGAATTACACAGAAGAACAAACGTACCTAGATTAGCTGAATCTAGCTCATGTTTTGTTAGAATTAGGTAAGATATGTTGCGTAGGTTAAGTAGGTTATGCTGCACATGTATACAGTTTTCTTTTAGAACGTTTTTTATTGGTATTCCTTCCACAAATCAAGGCATAACTGAAAAAACATACTGTACATACAGACGGTCGCAAAGGTACATTCTTAACATTCATTCTTAAAAAGGTACATTCTAAAATAAGTATATTCCTAAAATATAAAATAACCTCATTTGACCTTCCTCAACACTGACTGTCTCAACTTCGTAGGGCAGAGTATTACTAAAAAAAATCTTAAAGCTCCCTTCTTTTTCATAATGATTTTTTGGCATGATATGTATTAAGATTACATTTGCAATAGAACATTTGTGTTATCGAAACTTTGCTAGTTAATTTTAAATCTTCTTTAGCATCATTGTAACACACTACAAGCCGCGGGCTTTGTGCTATACCTACTTGTGTTGTTATATTTATACAGCTACACATTACCTCTCTTCTTCTTCTTATCTGGCCCGCTCACGGTTGAGCACGTCGTGCTGACATGGCCTGGTCACCAATCAATCTCCAGGTCGCTCGGTTC
>KB673645.1:6802935-6818589 GCA_000349145.1 Anopheles dirus
GCCAGAACGGCCGGGATAAATGATTGGCTGACGACGGCGCGCGACCGTGAGCGGTTCCGGAGTTTGTTGCAGCAGGCCAAGACCGCGAAGCGGTTGTAGCACCTGATAAGTAAGTAAGTAAGAACTTGAAGAGATGAATATTCTGCGGCGAAACAAGGAAGAAGGTATCATATCAACTTATCACATTAGGGAGAACGGCAAAAACCCCATCACCCTTGAGGTCCACCAGCGCGTTCCAGAGTCCTCGCCTAAAAGAAGTAATGTAAATGTTGTAGTGGTTGTGAAAACGCACTGTAACGGATTGAGTAAATGAGCAAATCACAGAATTTTTCATCCATTCTAAAACAGTTCCCAGAGTTACATGAATTTTGAATATTCTTTATATCGTCAGACATGCGAACATAGTTGAGCTTAGGATCCACATAGTCCTCCGTTAAACTGCTGACTTTGGGTCGCCTACCGTTAAACTCAACACTGTCCACTCAAGATGCAAGACTAGTTTTTACGCAAATAACCGTATCGAATCAGTAATTGGCACAATAACAACTTGCACTGACTGCAAACAACACTAGTTAAATTTACATGGGTCCATCAGATACAACCAGATAATACGTTGTCTAGTTTCACACGTTCCTTAGCCTATTGATTAATTTAATATGTCATAGTTTCTTTCACACTACACTTCTCATGTGTTCATGTAAAAAGTAAAATAAACATTCGCATAACATTTATTCATAACCGATCATTTGAACAACGAAATTTCGAAATTCGAACAGCAAACAAAACATCGTTTGACAGATAGGTGACCGGGTGTCAAGCGGTTTTTACACGTCTGTATAACGACTTGAAGCGGGCTCTACATGTCCGTATAACGACCTGAGAACGATGATGCGAGAAGACCTATCGACTCGCGTCGTCAAACGACGAGGTTTCTCGCCTGCTGCTCACTACGTACAGAACAGAAGCGCGGTACCATGCGCGATACCTCACAAAATTCAAAAGTTCTACTATTCAAAATTAATTAAAATATAGTTGAATATTGTTCAGAATGAAAACAAGGATTTTTGTTTGAAAAAACGATATTTTTCAAACTCCAAATAATTTTGATCAAAATATAAAATACAAAATATAGAGAACGGCCAAGTGAGAACTTTGACAGATTCTCGCCCACAAGGTCGTTATACAGACGTGTAAGCCCGCGTCAGGTTGTCTGGGTGTTGTCAAAAGATTGAAGGGAAAAATAATTAGAAAAGAAAGAAGAAGGATAAGAAAAGTGCTATTTCGGCAGGTCCAAGAGAAACTGTGATTTCCATTGCTTTTTTGTGTTTGCTAAACAATTTGCAGTGGCGCCGAGCCATACAGGCACAGGAATTGCAACAGCAGGTGACCCACTAGTACTGCTTGTGTAGTTTATGTTGCCCATTCCCTCTGTGCGCGCATCTCGCGGTACGCTCCACGACAAGTCGACGTGGAATAGTGCGTTACGTGTGTGATGTGATTCCGAAGGCCGTCGTCGTGCGTGCGTGCTGTCCTACATATTCCACACAACATCCGGTAGTCGTGTTCTGACGGCCGCACAATACCCGTGCCTGTTTCACATTCCTTTGGAACATCTTTGCAGAATCCGTTCTAGGCATTCTGTCCGGGGCGCGTGCGTTTGTGTGCGTGTGTGTGCGTGTGACTAGCGAGTGTTGCTTTAATCGACGACTACTTTCGGAAAGGTATTGCGTTCAGCAGCAGTAGTGTTCGCTCATCCGAAAAAAAAACATTCCCAGGTTACCCGAAACATTGGTCATCGTGAAGTGAAGCAATTTTGGGGAAAGCCAAGAAAGAAAAAGGCTTCAACGCACAGCAGAAACTTCAACGCCAGTAGCTGAATTCCTGTACAAAAACGCATCGCAAAGTAGCGAGTGACACCATGGATAAATTTATCAGCATGTGGAAAGTGCGAGAACTCGCCGATAAAGTGTAAGTATAATTGCAGTCGTATTCGATTTCCAGTCTAAAGTTCGCCGTGTTACCGAAGTTGCCATGCACACAACTTCAGTCTTTGCGGACGGTGCACACACGAAACGCGATAAGCGTACCTTCAATCCAAGCAATCGACTCCCATGTACCTGGGGACTAGGAGCGCTTGCTCGTGCTAGTGTTGCAAGGTGGAAATGGTTATGATATTTGCAGTACACCGCTAAAATAATCATAATAGTATGAAGCACTCACAGTAGCTGGGTCCGATCTCACCACCACCAGCACCATGGTGAGTGAGGGTGCTTTTTAATACGTGTTTAATCGTGTTTACAAGACTGCGTGCAACCATCAGGTGGTTGGTAATTGCCATGGACGTGGATGGGTTGGAACTACATTCTTACGGTTCTGCCGCCTGTTCCTAGTTTGGACAACTGCATGAATGGTCCAATTTACGTGCATAATCTATTCAATTAAATAACGCTAAATATTAAACTTTTTATATTGTCAAAACACTTTCGATGGAATGAAGATCGCTACGAGTTGCTGCGATGTCATTTTGCGGAACCGCAACACAGCTGAAAAACCAAAATCGACTTACTCTTGTTGCCAGAAGTGGAAGTTCAGTCGTTAATAATGTTACATATGCTTCCAAGTGGCTAGTTTCTAATGTGCCTTATACCCTCTATTCGTTGCTTTTCAATTACACACAACTAACAGATTATGAGGATACTGCACTATTTAAACCATCACGAATGGCAGTACCCCCAAACAAGGGCACCGCGGGCGCAGTATTGACGATAAGAATGAATATCCAACGGATGTGTGGAGTCGATGGTGTTGAATTATTAACAGCATCAAGCCATCGTTATGTTTCGCTGTAGAGGCGCGTATCGTCGAAAATAGCTGGTTTTTTCGTGGTAACATGTACTTTCTGAAGCTTTTGGCCAGTAAAGGTCACCGGTTGAACGGTTTTCTTTTCATTCTTGTCATATTTCATTTTTTGGCCATGCCAGAATTAGTATGATTCGTGTTGGTTTGAATATTTTTTTAAATTTATTCTCAATGCTGTATCGAGTTTAGAATCGACTTATGCACTCATACTTTTTACCTCATAGCTGATTTTTATCATCTTAAAGTGCATGGAATCGTGTGCAAATTGTGTTTGTTTGTGTCACAAGCCGCTACACAGTTTTGGCCCAAGGTGATCTATATAGTCGTCCCCCCGAAAATGGGAACGCACGGCAGACGGTGTACCGGCCCGAAGGTCAGAAAACCGTGCGAGAGATACTTTGGGGCACCACACCTTTTGTTTCGCCCCGTCAGGGTCATAGGCCAAACCTGTGCGATTTTTGTTTGGAGGTCATTTGGAGAAGGCATGAATCACTGTATTTGAAAGCTTTAAGGCTTACAACGTTTCATTGAGAAATCTTCTCATTTTAGCGTATTTAGGTTTGTACTTTGCTGTAATTGTGAATGAAAGAATGTTTTTGATTAAAAAGATAGCATTTAAACCACATTCCCGAATGTCAATATCCTAATGGAAGAATACATTGACGTTCTCCACGGCGACAGCGATTCATGACAACACCCTGGTTCTTTTAAATTTTTTATCCATATCTTGCACATGGGCTTACAATATTCAAACATAGATCTTATCGAACACAACGCAGCGGGCACAGTAATGGTAGCAGTTGTATTCCCTTCCTGGTGCACTTAAATTAGCCTTTCGATCGGCATTATTCGACGACACTGTCATTTCATCAGACAAATAATTGAATTCCATAT
This sequence comes from Anopheles dirus, assembly GCA_000349145.1. NCBI lineage: Eukaryota > Metazoa > Arthropoda > Insecta > Diptera > Culicidae > Anopheles > Anopheles dirus. The sequence continues at coordinate 6,806,689 of KB673645.1, forward strand.
CAACCGATTGGCACACTTTCGACCGGCCCATGACATAAGCGGTGGAAACATTCCATCGACGCCCCAGAACGTTATGTGCTGACAACTTTGTGACTCACAAGAAAACGATCAAGCCGACCCCGAGAAACGATGAACTTTCTCTATTGGATTTATGCGTGGAGACGTGACGATGAAATGTAAAAATATCGTCGAACGTGTTGTCAGCTACAACATACACACTAATCGCTTCCCTCGTTACCTTTTGCAGTACAAACGTCGTTATGAACTACACAGAAATCGAGGGTAAGGTACGCGAGGCCACGAACGATGAGCCGTGGGGTCCGACGGGCCCGTTGATGCAGGAGCTTGCTCACGCTACCTTCACCTACGAACACTTCCCGGAGGTGATGTCGATGCTGTGGAAGCGTATGCTGCAGGACAACAAGACGAACTGGCGTCGAACGTACAAAAGCTTGCTGTTGCTCAACTATCTCGTACGGAACGGGTCCGAACGAGTGGTTACCTCGTCCCGGGAGCACATCTACGATCTGCGATCACTCGAAAACTACACCTTCGTGGACGAGAACGGCAAGGACCAAGGCATCAACGTGCGACACAAGGTCCGCGAGCTGATCGATTTCATCCAGGACGACGATCGGTTGCGGGAGGAACGCAAGAAGGCGAAAAAGAACAAGGACAAGTACATCGGTATGAGTTCGGAAGCGATGGGCATGCGGTACGGGGGAAGTAGTGGTGGTGGTGGCGGCGGCGGTGGTGGTATGGATTATGGTGGCTACCGCGATAGCTACGATCGAAGAAGTGAAGACCGATGTGAGTATTGTGTGTGGCTTTTGTGGGTTTCCATTCTAGAGTTTTCGGTTAATTTGCCCTTTAACGAATTGTTTCGCTACAGATAACGAAACGAAAGACCACCACGAGTACGACTACCAGTACGAAGGTGAGCGGGAAGATTCCGACGATGAATCGAACGGACCGCACGATCGTTCGAACCGGTACCAGGATCGGGAACCATCAAAAAGCCCTGCCACCCGGCAATCCTCGAGTTTGTCCACCGGCTCGACGACAGCGTTCGGTGGCGGTGGCGGCACCGGTGGCAGCGAGCGGAAGATAAACCTAAACATCAAACCCACCGGCACTGCGGCAAACGCACCTCGAAGCGCACAGAAAACGACGAAAAAAATTGACCTCGGTGCTGCCAGTGGGTTCGCGAAGACGGCCGCAACCACGACTGCGGCTGCGGGCACGGATCAGTTTGGTATCAACTCTCCAACGCACCGTAACACGCACGCTGAAGAAATCGTTGGTACGACGGGAAAGCAGCAGGATGTGCTGGACGATCTGTTCAAGACGTGTCCCACGAAGTCCGCCTCCAGCAGCACTGGCGGCGGTGCACTCGTGGACGAGGATGATTTTAATCCACGGGCTGCGGAAGATTTCGGTGATTTCGAGTCGGCGTTCGGTGGCAATCCCGCCGGTCGTGCCGGTCCAACGGTGTCGGCACCAACTATGGCTGCTGCACCCAGCGCTAAAGGAGATGACTTTGCCGACTTTGCTGCCTTCGGACCGGCGGACGCAGCACAGCCGAAGGTAGCGGGTGACGCGAACGCGGATCTACTGTTTGGTCTCAGCGTTGGGCCGACTGCGGGATCGGCAAGCAATGGTGCTGCCGCCCCGGTGGACATCCTTTCCGATCTGAGCGGACTCTCGCTCGGTACTGCCACAAACGGTATGTATTGCATATTGGGAGGGGTATCAGCATTGAGCTGGACATTTTGGTTTCGTTGCTTACCTTGTTTGCGATTTCCCTTCGATTCATCATTGATTAAGCAAGTTTATGGGTGCGTAACGCGGTGGGTTAAGTTGTGAATGATTTTCCCATCCATTGCTCCCTAGAACACCATCTAGCAATTGTGTTCGGACTTCCAGTAACACAAGACGCATTTCAGTGCCTCCCATCCTCATTGCTCCCTCCTCATCAAGATGGATGGAGCGTGAGTTCCGTAGCTATCACCTTTTTCTGCCTTTCTGCCGTGAAGCATCTCTTTCCGTTGCCTTTTAATGCCTGTGTGTCTCTTGCTATACCTCCTTCCGTATATGCTGTACCGAGCGTCTTCGTGCGCAACCAGCAGCAGTGGAGGATAGTGATAGATATTTGGGTACGATACTGGTGCAACAACACTATTCTGCCTTCTCCCCTTTCAGCATCCAGCGCTAACAGCAACGTACCGCCGCTCCAGCGTCGCTATAACGATCTGCTTGCGAATGTACGCGAGCTTCGAAGCTTGCAGCAGCAAAGTTCTACGGGCCGCTCGGAAGGTTCGATCGTGATCGAGCGGGAAACGGAACGTCAATCGTTAAACGAGAAGCTAGCGCTGTTGCTCGAAAGCCTCCCGGGCCCCATACAACCGTCGGATGCGCTCGGGTTCGAGTCAACGGTGTTGTGGGATCGCTTCGCAGCAGAAGCCTACCCGAACCTGCTGGATGAACTGATTCCGCTGTCGATACATTTGGAAACGCACTCACTCTACCGTCTCGTAGCACTCGATGCAAGTGCCCTTTTTCCACTCGAGGCAATCAATGCACTTACGAAACGTTCCGTTCTGCAGTGTGCATCGTGTGAAATAGCGTTACAGCTACTGACACGCCTGCTGGAGGATGAGTCCGTGCTGTGTGCCGCCTTCATTCAACTTTCCGTCGAACGTGAAAGCGACAGAAACGAAGGCGTCTGTAACCAACTAGTGCAGCTTCTGGCATCGGTACCTAATAAGGTCGCAAACGTGCTCAAGTCGGAAACGCCTGATAAATTGCTTCCACAGCAGTACACCAAAACATTGTACCGACAGTTTATTCGCACTCTCACCACACTAAACGATGCAATCGTGTTTTACGAAACCAAACAGAAGAGTGCATCACTCCCCTTAGGTGTGAAATTTGCAGCTTCCCTGCTTAGTAAGCTGATTTCCGATTTTCATCACGAGCGTCGGTCACCATCGTTGCGAGCTGTATTGGTCTTGCTGCTGGACGGAATAAATCGATTGCCGAAGTTGGCGCATTTCATCAGAAACATATTTGCCGGATTAACATCGACCGCAGTCGAAATCGTTGCCTATGTAGCCTTGAGCGAACGTATAGACTTTTCCGCAATCTTTGAACAAACGATACCCACCAGCTGGTCGTACGTGTTGCTGCAGAAGATTCCACTGTACAATTATTACCCGAACAATGATACGATTGTCGAGGAGCTGATACGTCTTCTCGCTCGCATACCGTCGACCGTGGAGCAAAGTAGTGGAAATAGTGAATCCCCTCTAAAACGGCTCACTGAGCAGCTGTTGGTGGTTTGGTCGGGCCGGGCAGCCATTCAGCGGACGAGTTTTGAGCAGCATCTCTACGTAACGAAGCTGTTGCTTCTTGCCGCCACTACACGCATCCACATCGACACGGATTGGTCGAGTGCGTGCAGTGAAACCTATCGTCGTTTGCTGTTCGATGGTTTACGGGCCCATCTAGAGTCACCGATTGTGAAGATCCGCTGTACGGGAATGATTACGGTCGAGGTGATCATGTGCTTACTTGATGAAAGGAAGAAACTAGCCACCGATGTAAAAGAAGAAGGTGCTGAAAACCTCCTGCGTTTCGATTATGAAGGATTCGAGGGTGAAACACGTACCTTGATTGAAACGTTAAGAACGATTGGACAACAATGTGATTGGTTGGAGAAAATACGAGCAGAGCAACATCTGGAAGACGAATTAATAATGCGGTCTATTGAAGAACTGACACACAAAGTTAATGAACAAACGATGCGTCAAAAACCCACACCCGAGGCGTTAGTTACAACCGATACTAAAACAAACACTCCAACGTACGCCGATAGTGATGACGACGACGAAGGAGAGCAGGAACAACCGAGCCTGGACTCCGACGACGATGAACTTCCGGCGTACGATATGTCGAACGACACAAAGCTCGAACACGAACGTTATCGGCCAAAGTATTTGCTCGATCTGCGGGACGCGTTGCTCGAAACGGACACCAGCAATGCTCCGGAACGGTTCGAGCTGGCCGTCGAAACGGCCCCGGAACTTATTGCCCAACAGCTCCCAAACAACGATGCCAAGCTCGCGCTCGATCTGTTGCAAATTTTTCTTGTGCTGGAGGCCAAAACGCACATGCCCACATTTGACGAGCGTAAGTTTAGCGCCATGGTAGAGATATGTGTCGCCTTTCCGAAGGAATGTGGCACATTCCTCTGTCAGGAGTTCCATGCCGCCGTCAGCCAGCACGCGGTGAACCGTCGCATGCTGATGCTGGACGTGATGTCCGAGGCGGCGAAGGTGCTTTCCAAGAACAGCAAGAAACAGCCGGCCGAACCGGACACGCGCCAGTTGGCGGATACGGTTCCAATGCCAACGAGGGGTGGAGGAAAAAATCAATTGCTGCTCATGTTTCGGGACGAGGCAGAACAGAAGGCGCGCAAGGAGGAAGCTACGCGTGTCATCCGCGCACGAATCGAGGGCAAAACGAGACGCTTCCGGTCGGTGCCCTTCACCAGTAGCAGCAAGGAAGGAATAGTGAATCGGTATGCCGAAGCGGCTGGCTGGTTCTTCTTTCCGCTGTTGCGTGGCTTCGGTGGCAACCGGTTCATCTTTACCGCAGGGCTAAAGTTCCCGTACGACGCGGAAAATCTACTACTCGTCGGCTTCCTGCAAACGCTCGCGGTGCTGATGGTGTGCGCGGAAAACTGTCCCATTGCCGGGCGCATGGCGCGGGAGCTGTTTTCGCTCGCAAGTCTGCTGCGCTACAGCGAAGAACCGAAGGTGCGCCTGTCGGTGTTGCAGTTGCTGGCGGCCGTCTTCCTCGCAATTCGGTCTGATCTGTTGGAAGCTCAATTCTATCAGGAGCTGCAAGAACTGAAACAGTGGCTCGAGGAATGCACGCAGGACGATGTGGTGCGTAAGGGCGAAACGAACGAAGAGTGTCGCCAGCTGGGCAGACATCTGCTTGCCCTGTGTTACGGTGCATTGATCGGGGAGCAGCGTTAAATGGAAAGTGTACGAATCTGAAAGCGGAAATAATAATATGCAACTGTGTGGAGGCTGCGCCAACAGCGGCCGTCCTTTGAGTGTAAAAGAACAAGCTACTCCTCTTGTTGTTCAATCTGATAATCAATACCGAAACACGAAGGGTACATGCAGTATTGAGACCGATGCTTCAATGGGAATGAATTGGCACTGCTACTGACACCACATCCACCAGGACCCGCCATTATGGCTTGAATAGACTCATTTTGTTTCAACATAATGGTCCGATCAGAATTGTCTGGCATGTTAGAAAAATCCTGTACATTAGTGGTTTGAATAAACTGCAAACCGTACGCACGTCTAATAGCCCTAATGGGTAAATGTGCAGTGGAGCACACGACTCAGTAGTTTCTGAACGACTGATCTAACCTACGAACAGTTTCAGCACCAAACGTTGCTGGATTTGCAATTGCTTTCGCTTCTCTACTTTCTCATCTCTTATGCACACGGGTTTACCGTCTAGCTTTGGGGGACTAGACATGGATCCGTAGTAATGCCACTTGAAAGCATAGATGAAAATGCTTGTTATTGCAAGGTCCGTCAACGATTATATTCTTCGTTGGTTAAACAACCTATCATTTTTAGCTTCTCTTGACTGTCTTGATAATCAGTCCTGCGTACCTCAAGCTGTGGTGTGGGGCTCTAGCCATTATAATGTGAAAAAATGTTAAAGATGTTTTTCGGAAAAGTTCCTCTGAACGTTTCAGCTTAGGGAAATACTTATATGTGACTGTGGAAATTTTCTAGGATATTTAGGACACGATAGACGATAGTGAATCGAGAGAATATAGAAATATCAAAAGCTTTATGCACTTGAGTTTCGTGCTGTCATCGCGAGCAGAAAGCATCAACCTGCAAACCCGCTAGTTTTGTGGGGTTCGCTTACTACCTGGCATAAACATTTTCGGTGCTTTATTTTTATTCCTATTCACCTACCACTGGCTTGCCCAACAATGATCCGAGGTTGAATGTAGAAGTACTAAACGATGGTGACTGACGATGGTGCTCTAGAACGATCTGAAAGTATACCGTGCGGACTTCCGGCGTGAGGGCGTACAACTTGCTATGTTAGATACGGGAATTTCGCATTCATTGCATTCAATCATCGGCCCACTAACGAACCATTTCGCCGCATTTGAAACACTTGCAGTCGACCGGTTCCTTCAGGCGAATCTCCATCGTGGCCGACTCGTGGTCCGTCATTCGGACACCGTCCGGGTCGTAGCAGTGCGTGAGCTGGAGTTGCCGCTCGCGCAGGAACGACTCCCGGCAACAGTAGCACTCTTTCAGGAAGCCAGTCGCCGTAATGACCGACGGTTGCACCTGGCTGTTGCACTTGCCCTCGCATTTGTTGACCGTCACGTCACCGTTGCACGTGCGGTACAGCCGTCCCAGCTCGTCGTATTCCTCTGGGCGGCCGTTTGGGTGGGGGTAGGAAAAGCAAATCACTCGTCACTCTATTGGCCACTGTCACTTGCACTCAGTTGCTCACCTTTTATGAGATGAATTTCCGATGGAAGCGTTTCGCACGTCTCATCGGCCTGGTTGTGCTGCGCTGGCACGGTCGGGGACATGGTTAGCAGCAGTGCGCAACATAGCAGAATACCGCAGCCGTTGGTCGCTAGCGCAGATCGGAACCCGTATCTCATGTCGGCTGATTCGATTCTGATTCGGAGTGTTTATAGGGCGCGAAAGAAGTCTCCGGTTTTCGAATCCTGTACCAACTGGACCGTTGTATCCCGACGAACAGTCCGTCCCGACTTGCGCCGTCATCCGGTGAAAAGTTCAGTTTTATACTTTACCCGGCCACTGACGCCATTGCACCCCAACCTTCTAGCATCCCGGCTGGCGTGCCAACATGGGGAAGGAAAACAAGGTTGGGAGCCATGTTCCGACATGCATCTCCTGCTGAGCGGTGGAAGGGGCAAATGTTTTCCACCCTGTTTTGTAGCATTCGCGTTCCGCAGTGAAGTGAGCCTTGGTTGATCGAGGCAAAGTGAACGCAGGTCAGGTTCCACTCTCGCCATCCCATCACGCCCAATCTCTCCCGCATTTCATACGCATTGGGTGGCGCCAGCCTACACCACCGATTCCTACGAATATGACCTATGACCGAGGACATTCTGCTATGGTGAGGGTCGCATTTTCCTAAGTTCAGTCACATGTCAAGGTCCGATAGAAAAATGGGAGGGAAAGCTATAGAAAATCTCCGAATCTCTGTTACTATACTGTTTCCCATGACTTTTGAAATGTTGAATTAGTTTTCTTCGTTTCATGCTGCATCCTGTTCTTTCCGTCTCATTTATGACACTGGCTTATCGGCACGATTCTTATGCTCCCATTCTAGCGGCCCTGTTTTCACCGATGAATAATGGTACCGGCGGTTTACTGCAGCCCACACCCCTCCTAGCGGCCAACGTAACCAACAATAACAATCAATCCCTGCTCATGGGCCAGGGCATGCAGCAATCGGTTCCGGCCGGCGCCACGAACGTGGGCACGACCTGGAAGAACGCCGGCAACATCAACATCAATCTGGACAATCTGCTCGGAAACGGTGCGAAAGGTGGCCGGGCCGGAACCGGTGGTGGTGCCAGCGGCTCCAATGCACCGTCGATGAACCAGCTGAAGAGCATCCACTCGAGTCCGGTCCACCAGCCGATGTCCCCGATGAGCCCACAGTCCACGTACGGTGCCGGCGTAGGAATGACTCCGATGGCGGGTAACTTGATGATGTCTCCCGGACAGCCCCAGCAGCAGCAGCAGCAAGCGCCCTCGATGGGCATGGGTATGATGGGAGGTGCCTTCCTGAATGGCAATAGCGGTAACGCGTCGGCCGGCTTCGGTGGAGCGTTCAACGCGTTTCAATGATCCCACGCCGGCCCGGCCAGAAGCTTGGCGGCCGCCTCCTGTTACTGATGACGATGACACCGTCGGCGGAAAAAGAATTACGTCCACTAGAGAAGGAAGAATGAAGAAGAAGAAGAAACACACATTGACTGCCTTACGGCCTGGTTCGTAGTTTCGGTGTGCCGGCGAATGGTAGAACGCACGACCGAAAGCGAACACGGTTGGGGTAAGCATATGCAAACGGATGATTCAAAGATAGCAAACAAAACCTATTGTCCTCCCGTAAAGCCAACCAATCCAACCAACTTTCCCACCAAAAGCGGCCCACGAAGCGGCCAAGTGTATGTGGATGACCACCTCGGACAGCCCGCTTCCCATCTCCATCCGGTGCTTCGTTCCCTACCATCCTTTAGTCGTTTCCTAGTTTCACGCCCTTCAAATAACAACAACAAACGCAAAACGATCATACTACTCTTTCCTCCTACCAATGCGGCCTACACACGTGCATGAACGATATTATTTTGTGTTATAACTTCCAATCTAGGTTTCAACGCGATTTAGTCTAACTTAGCTAGGGGAACAAAACAAAGAAGCATTAACAATTAGACTTAAACACACAATATACACTGGGCAGACATGACGGACGGGTACGGCATTTACCGAACTGATCAGTATTCGATGTTCTCTGTCTGCCAACATTCGGATGCCGAAGGAAGTATGATGGGCACCGGGGAAATCGTGTTCTGTGTTGCTGTTGCTGCTGTTGTTGTTGTTGTTGTTGTTATTGTCGTGTCCACTGACTTACATACACGTATGTACAGAGCAGACAAGTGAACAGGAAACCTAACGAGACACGCTAAATCCTTACTCTTCCACATTTCCACGTTTTACTTGTTGCGACGCGGACTCTACCGCAAATGAGTGTTGGGTGTTTGTTTTAGGCGTTCGTTTATTTCTCTTAAATCATTCCCCGTGTAGAGCGCGAACGGAACGTTTTTGGGTTTTCTATGTTTTTACAGTGAGTGAGACGATCCCAGCCTATATCCCATACCAGACTTTATACAGTACTGATAAGAGCACGTTCGCTACGAGATGGTCTTGAGCTGAGTCCGTTTTCTCGCTGAAAGCAAATCTCTACATTGAGCCGGTAACATTAACAGGGTAAAATTATAAACGATTAAAAGTAAAACCAGAGTGTTGTGTAGCTGCGACTGTGAGGCATTTAAGGCGAAAATTGAACAGAAGAAGAGGGACAATGTTTCCGCGTGTTTTGTGGTGTGTGTAAACATCCCGTTGGAGTATTTTTCATAACCAAACAAGTGAAACAAAGCACACCCACAGACGCATTGTTTTTTTTTACAAAAATCTACCACATTTGAGCGCGTTTGCATTTTTTCAGTGTGTGCGTGCGTGTGTGTGTGTGTGTATGTGTGCGTAAGTGTGTCTTGTGAAAGTTCTGCACAAAAAAGAAGAAAAAACAGATGGCCAATACGATAGAAGCTGAAAGAAGTGGCGGAAGATTTTGCATATGAATTGTTGTAAACAGTTTGATATAGTGATCAAAAGTGAAAAGAAGAAGCACATAGTGGTAACCAGAGGGATCGTCGAAGAAATTTCACATTAACAATGATTGAGGATACACAATAACAACAAAAACAGTAGGATCATTTGTACGTTGCTGAAACGTTACTCGCTAGACAATTTTTGCTTTTGCGTTCTGTTTTTACCACTCTATCAATAATTGCTCTTGTTGCTTTTTTTTGCTTTGCAATGCGTTTATCGGGATATCACTGGTGTTGGGGACTTCGGGAAATCAGATTAGCTGTACCTATTGTTTGTACCTATTTGTATACTATGTTCTATGTTCTACCCATTCCAAAAACACTTCGTTTACCAACCACTTTCAACCACTTTTCCACGGTTCTGTTGTGAGTTCTGCGCACGCTGCCTCGAGGGAAGTTAGTGTACGATAACGAGTTATTGGGGATCCCTTCCGCTTACATACGGAACGACGGGAACGACCTTATTTTATGAGTAGACTGCTATTACTATGTAGATTAAAGCTCGCTTGATTGTATTATGTTCAGAGTTTATGCTGAGTATTATTGGCTTTCCCTCCGTTCCTCCATCCCTTTGTTGCGTTATTTTTATATAATTTAATTGTCTGTTTAAATATTACCTTCGTTTCGTTATCCAATCGCTGTGAGGAGACATGCAATCACTTTTATAGCCCTGCGCTTCACGGAGAGTTTGTAATGAGATTTGGGTACGCTAAATCGCATTGACATTTCCATTTTTTCTGTCATATTTTAGATAATGTAGAATGGCCCGTATCTGTTAGCTTCAATTCCACAACCGCTCACTTGTGTTTCAATGATTTTAAATTAACTGTACACTGCTGTTGTAATAGAACCAAGGCTGGGATAACGATTTGAGCCTCTACATTTGTTCACTTTTTGCTTGCAGACGCCGAGCAAAATGGAATTGGTGTCTATCCAAATCTGCATGTTGGTGTTGCAATTTTGTTCTCTATACCTTTCGTTTTCCTTTGTTGTTGACCAGTAAGAACCGCGTAACGACAATAAAATGATCTAAACACTCGAGAAATCTTTACTTGCATCTTGTACATGCGAAAGGAGTGGATTTAAAGAAGAGCAAACTAAACTGATCTACAAACTACATGAACCTAACATATCGCGCGGAGTTGAGATGATGTCTGGAAGGCAAAAGGGAATTATCAGAATATAATGGCCAAACATAGGAAAAATCGAATGAAACAGCGAAATGAGAAAATGCACGACGAAAATATACATGAAGCAAGCGAAACAGAAGAGAAAACACACAACTGATTGGAAAATTTTGTACGATACGGAGAAGAATACGCATGCAAGAGTTTAACCCGTGGTGGAAGAAAGCGAGATCGAACTGTAAAAATATACATTCTTTACAAATATATTTAGAAACGTAGCAGTTGCAAAAGTAAACAAAATGTAGCTAAAACAAGGTGATGCGCAGCAGTCTGTCGTTGCGCGCTCGTGCATACTAGCAGATACTTATTGATATTGGGTCAATCAACGTTGCAATACTATTAATGTTAGAGAAAAAAAGAAAAAAAAACGTACGACGACTCGTACGACAAGTCACGTCGCTGCCGGTTTCCAATTTTAAGTCAATATGTTCCAGTTGTTAATTGTAGTTGAATTTTACCTCTGCTCCCGTACGTCATCGTCAACGCTGCCAACCAGCCGACATTCAAAACATCTAACATTAGTATTTTTCACTCTTGCTGCAAAACGTTATGTGAAGTCAATTTTCGTTCGATCAGTTCGCGGGTGTAGTACTGTAAAGGGTTTACATATTGCGACATTTACATTCTCCATGTCTCGTTGCTGCATGCGTGGAAAATTGCCGGACTCAATCATGTGTGCATCGATACGGCGTACGGCAGACGCAAATTGACACGCGAAACAGAAAATCCAAAACAGGACGAAATACTGCAAATCAAAACAGACTCTGAATGTGGACGAGATGTGAAACAATAACAGTTACGAGTAGCAGAAAAAGAGAAAAACACATAAAACAGGAATCGAAAACGAGAAAGTGAGACAAACAAACGAACGATGAAAGCATAATTAACAGAAGATGTATTTTTGTTGAAATAAAAATAAAAAGTATAAAAACAGCAGATCTGCCAAACGACTTTCTGGTCCGAAATGACAAAGGTAAGCAGAGTGATTTACTATGTTATAATTTACTATGGTATATGTTTACGCCTATATGTAGGCAATGCGTGATGCGTGATGTTAAATCTAATTCACCAAATCCTGTGCCGTAACTGTATGCGTGTGAGCGTTAGGATTAAGATAGTTTGTAAGAATAAATTGTATCATTCTGAACCGAACCCTGAAAGAGTACAGAGCATATTCCGCAAAGAAGCTATCGAACATTTGGTCCTTCGAACCACCAA
>KB673645.1:6833086-6891686 GCA_000349145.1 Anopheles dirus
CCCTTACGTTTGTTCGAGTGTAAGATTTAGTGTTGATTGTATAATAATAAAAGTATTATAACGTTTTTGTAGAAAAGTGTCCATAAATACAACGGTAGTTGAGAACTACAACAGTATACGTCCGGTCCGCGCCACCATCATAATCTTAAAAAAAACAGTTAGCACGTGGATCATCCTCCTCCTTCACACATAGACCACCGAAGATAGTACGCAACACCCTCCGTTCGAACACAGAGCTCATGCCCGTTGAGGACCACCGGACGTATCAAGGTGCCAGAGTCTTGAGTCTTGGACTAACTGGATGACGAAACACAATGCATTGACCACTTAGCATTGCAAAGGAATCGATAGTTAGAGACAGCCGTGGTAGCAACCGCTACGACATTTTCAAGAGCTACCTCAACGATCACTTGCTCGAAAAGGGTTCTATGGTTGAATTCTCAATAGGTACTTGGTTGAAGCCTGCGATCACTGAGTCCGAGGGCACAAATGACAGGCTATACGCCCTGCGCATGCAAGACAATTATATACATTAGCTGTATATACATTAGCTGTAACAATCAACATTTTTGTAACATTCGGATTATTGTTTTGTCTGTATCCTCAATGATCTTGATCCTTCCCGCTGTCTCTAGTTAAATAACTACACATCTCCATGGTTTCATGCCCAAACGCTCTACTTCAACAAACCTTGTTCCTTGACAAAGTTTTGTGTCCGTCCACATGCCCAATGTTGTTTATAACCGTCAAGTAGATGCTATTCATACGGACTTCAGAGCAGCTTTTGATAGTTTACTCCATAGCCTGCTGTTAGCAAAGCTGGAGAAATTAGGTTTTGGCCTTCCAATTCTGTTCTGGATGAGGTCTTTTCTATCGAACCGATCTTACTCAGTCAGGCTTGGCGAGTCGGTTTCTGCTCTATTTTCGGGCTTGACTGGTGTTCAGCAGGGGAGTGCCCTAAGTCCAATTATATTTGTGTTATTTGTTAATGATTGAGTCAAAGTTCTTCCCGATGAAGGACATCTTTTATTTGCTGACGACTTAAAAATATTTATTCCTGTTATCTCGTCCTCTGACTGCCAAAGTCTGCAAAATTATCTTGTCGAATTTTCTACGTGTCGTTCGTCAAACGGATTGGTACTATGTCCCCAAGTGTTGTGTCGTCTCTTTTGGTCGCTCAAAACGTAGGATAAAATGGGAATACTTTGTGTGTGGAACAGTAATCAGAAGGAAGTCATCCAGTCTGGTTAGATGAGCATCTTTCCTTCAATGAGCACATAGACTACGTAATTAATAAGGCAAGCAGGTCGTTGAGCCTTACCACCAGAATGGCTTCAGAAATTCGCGATCCATTTTGCCTGAAGGCATTGTTTTGCTGCTGGGTTCGTTCCGTCTTGGACTACGCTAGTATTGTCTGGACCCCAGCTGGAGGAACCACAATGCAGAGAATAGAGAGGGTTCAGAGGAAGTTTACACGTCTCGCTGATCGTAGGTTTCTGCACGATAAATCTGCTCCTGTGCCCTCTCTGCGCTGTCGATTGTTGGGTCTTCCCGAAATGAAGAAATGAAATCATGTTATTCTAACCGTTTAATTCAATTTTGAGGTAAATTTCAACTCTTCAACCCGTCAATATGCACCACATGTGCACGCCACACTCCGTTCATAGCGTGATCCAGTTCCATTGATGCTGTTTGATGTTCAAGTTCCCGCATGTCTCAGAATGCTTGCGACATTTGCAGTTCAATTGCCATATGCCAAAGTGCTCCCCCACTTCAGCCCTCACACCTTCCAGCGGCCCAATTCCGATCTCCAGCCATTGCTTTCCCATCAAAAATATCGGCGCGTTATAGCTCTACCGCGCCCCTCCACTGACTGAGATGTATAGATGGCGTTGATTCTTCCGTCAGGCCGGCCAGAATCAACGATTTGATGAGCTGTAAATGCGAAGGTGAACTAACTTCTTTCATTTCTTTCGCGTTTGGAACGTCTTGAAAAAAAAACTGCACGTTGCATCTACTGTAGCACTGTGTTTTATTCGATATCTATCCCTCGGGACCATGACTGAAATTTATGGCGTGCGCAATCCCGCCTGTTTATTGGTTAAATAGTAAGAGGGCCGATTTTTAGCGAATGATAGCTCTGTCAGAACAAGCAACACACCAAATTCACACTCCCTTCCTGCCAACTCTCCTATCTGCAAATCACGACACGTGTACGTTTTCCTTATCGATAGGTGGATGCGTATCTGCCGGATAAGAACTAAAATTTCCTTTACCGCGACCGTTCTCAGTGTGTGCAGAAGCTCACTGATTGCACGCATCAATCGCGTCTCCTGACTAGGTGTGGTATACTGTTTAGAGAGGGAGATTGCGCGGAACCAGGAACAAGCTGAGTAGAGGTTAATATTATTATGTATACACTCGCATAAATGGAGCAGAGAGGGGTAAAAATAGAGCAAATATCATTTCAATTTCCCGAGTCTTGTGTCCCTATGTTGGACCTAACTATCTCGAATCGACAGAATCCACGAGTAGGACCACTTTATGGTGGACGCGTTCTTTCCTAATATTCAGATCGTTCTGGCTAAAACACTAGATTGAAATCACACTCGTTTATATCCGTTCGCATCTTCCTTTCTCCACTCTCGAGAGATGGTTGATTGTGTCTTACTTGTAATATTCACTCATCAAATATCTTTTTTGGTTTCCATCGGTGCAGAGCACACCCGCACGGGGAGAACTTTATCGAGCTGAAAATTAAATTGTTGATGGGTGAGTTCGTTTCGATTGGTGTCGATGTGCCCAATTTGCTACATCCATGTGGCGCATAGTATACAATCCCCAAACAAACTTACTTTCACTCTATTAACACTCTATGTATTCAGTCCAAATGGAGTTCATCCGCATCCGCGGGTATTTTTTCCTTCCTTTTATGTATGATTTCCAGTTTTTTGTTGTTGTTTGGCAAACGCGGTTTCTTTGAGTATAATCATAACACAACATTCACACAGTTGCACACACTCGCACACAGATTAAAAAAAATGCAAAAGAGCGGAGTGAAGCTCAGCTCATCGCCTACTGCAGACGAAGATATTCCCTCCGTGCACGGGTTAATTGGTATAGAGGTATATTCATTGTATGGAATTTTTATCAGCTAAATTATGCGCGTATGTATACATGGATATATGCGTACGTACATATGTGAGTGTATATATATAAATAGAGCGCAAATTGCTTGCCCGTTGTTTTTTTTTTGCTAGTAGTAATATAAATGGTTCCCTTACACACGACGCATGTCACGCCGGCGTTCCTGAATGTAATTATCGTTGGTATGTAGTTGCTTTCGTGTCCCGCCCCTTACGCGCACCGGCCGCTTCCCGATTCGGTAGAATTGCACAAATAAGAGGAATAAAAATTGCACATAGACCCGCTCGTCGGTTAAACGCAAAAGGACAGGTGCGACCGAATACGATCGGCCCGGTAAAAAGTATTGCAGTTGCGCGTTCCTCTTAGTAAAATATTTCATCTTCATCGTCCCGCCGCAACGAAATAATAGTGGTCGTCGTGGTAGTCGTTGTGATCGAACTCATCTCTAGCGTCTCGCCGCCGCCGCCGCCCGACGTGGACCCACCACCGTTGAGTGCGGACGACCCGGAACGTCCCGGACTGGGCGTCATTTTCGCGTGCGCGATGGCCGGATTGTCACACTCGTCGCTGAACGAATCGCTAAAGTTATCGTTAAACATTGGCGGCGGTGCAGGGCTGATGTCGTTCAGGCTCAGCTGCTCCCCGTCGGACGAGCTGTTGGTGCTCAGGTTGAGCGATTGGTTGCGCTGGTGCTGATGGTAGGACGGGTGCGGCAAATGGCCAGCATGGCCGGGTTGATGCTGGAAGCCGAGGGAAGTGTTATTGTTGTTGTTATTAATGTTGTTGTTGTTGTTGTTGTGAGTGGTTACAACAGCCGGCAACGAGTGCTGATGATGGAGTGAAGCCGATTTCGGCGGGATCGGTGGTGGAGGTGCCTGCACCGTTCCGGCCGACGGTGACGTTCCACCCATCATTGGAATGCTTTGGTACGCCTCGGGATTGGAGTTAGTCTTCTGATGACCGCGGAGCTGAGCGGACTGTGACATCAGCGGCAGCGTGTTTCCGTTCGCGATTATGTTATAATCGTCGTGGTGGGGCGTAGAAGTGGTGGATGGAATGGCTAACGGTTGGTGGTAGTGCTGTTGGGGCGTTCCAACCCCACCACCATCTCCCATCACCACCGGTCCTGCCATCGCCGAAGACGCGGCTCCGTTGAGATTGTTCAGCTCCTGGGTGCTGGTGGAAATGCCCGAATCACGATAGAAACCCTGCCGAAACTCGCTGAGATTCCGCGGGCTGCCGTAGTTGCCGCTATCATTGAGCGATATCTCATACAGCGAGTATTTTTTCTGTCGATTCTTTCCCGGCAAACTGTGCTGCTGCTGCAGCTGCTGCTGTTCGACGTACTCCGTAAATGGCATCGGATTGGAGCTTCGCTTGTCGGGTGTGTGGCCACGCGGTGGCAGCGGAGGTGCCGTGGGTGAACAAACCGCAGGCAGCGTTGTCATTCCACCGCTACCGGTACTGTCACGCGGAGGAATATGTGGCACGGGAGAGGACGTAAGGGCCGTCATCGGCACAATACCCGACAGCGACAGTGCCTTCTTGTTCACGGACATGTACGTGCCATCGTAATCCTCCGGGAAGTAGGTCAACTCTTGGGCTCCACCATTCGTCATGCTGCGCGCTTGACCTCCACCCTGTTGCTGCTGCTGCTGGCCAATCGGCAGCGGTGGCAGCGGTTTGGTCGGAATGTTAATGTTCGTCTTCCACTCGGCCGTACTCTTCTCCAGCTCAAGGAACGCCTCCGAAAGACGATTGTGCAGTGGGAGCACCTGTTCCGGGGCGAGACTGCGGTGCAGCTCCAGCGCCTGTCGCAGGATTTGCATCTGCTCGAAGATCAACCGCTTCAGACGCTGCACGTGCACGCTCTGGTCACGCCCTTCGGTCGATTTGGCGAAGCGTTCCGAGAAGAACGCATCCTGGTACTTGCTGAAGCCTCCGTTCACGTTCGCATCGACCGATCCCTGCAGGCGCATCGTGAATGGGTTGAGATTACGCTTCGGATCCAGTCGGTACTGGACGATCAGATCGGACAGCTCCTTGTTGACGTTGGCGATCGTTTCGCACGCAAACTCGACCGGTGTCAGCTCGTGCTCCGATCTGCAATAGACCAGGGATGCATTTGTGGTTAATAAGAGGGATTAATTTCGCTAGAACAGATACTCCTGATACTCACGTCCGACTAACTTCGAACCACCGTAAAATGCCCGGCAGGGGTTGAGCCGTTTCGTAGATCGTTCGGACGATCCAGAGCGATTTGAACTCATTATCCTTGTCGACCGTTCCCTTGTGCACGGGCCGGTCGTACTGGAACCGGGTGACGTCATTCACCTCGTAGTACTTGGAAATCTTCTCCGGCACTGTCACCTTGGCACTCTTCAGATGGTACGGATCGGCGATCGGGCGCACGTTCACGACGTGGAAGCGTTGCTCCGGCGAGTTCAGTATCGAGCTGTCCGGTGGGTACTGCTTCTTGTCCAGTATCAGCGCGGTAGGAAATTCCGTCTGCAGCCGCTGGATAAATGCCCCGATACGTTCGTACTCCAGCCCTCGGTAGATGAATTGTTTGTTCTGTTGAATGCACAGATCCGGACCATGTTGAGTTCGGTGATACGCACGGGACACGTGTTGACATCATAGAGATACATACCCTGACGAACGAAGGAAACCCGGTACCGTAGTATCCGACGCGGAAATATTCCGGCTCCGGGCGCAGTTGGGTGAGTATGTTCTGAAAAAACTTCGCCTCCTGCACCAGCACGTCGCTCAGACGGTTGTAATCGAAGCGCTTGCGCTCGTAAAACACGGCCAGCTCCTTGCACAACGGTATGCCCTTCTCCCAGCACTTGCCCTTATCGAAGTAGCTTATGATCTGGAAGAGCATCGTAACATCGAATCATCACATCCGGACGAGACGCCCATTTGCAGTACTCACATTTTTGTAAATCTTTTCCTTCTGCTCCCACTCCCGCGGTCCGTTGCATTCGTCGGAAATGTTCTCACTATCCCAGGACAGCATGTCGGCGTACAGCTTCAGAGTGAGTCCCGCCTCAACGTAGTTCTCGGCGCCGAGGTGCAGATCTAGCAGCTTGTAGATGTACCGCACATACATTTCCTTTCGATTGATCTCGTCGTTATAGAAGTTGAGCAAGTTGACCGTGCAGGTCATGCGCTTGTCACGATTCTCGTCGCCCTGCATCACGCTGCGATAGTCGAGCAGTCGCTCCAGCAGCCGTGTCACGGAGGATATGAACGCAATGCCCGACTCACGCCAGGTGGGATTCTCCGTCTGCACACGCTCCAACAATCTATCCGGGACGTTGCAGGGGGATAGAGGTAACAATTAACAAATAAGTAAAGGCAACATGGGTCTGTATAGGAGTAAACGTGCTTGATTTCTTGGTGAGGTGGTGCGCTATTTTCAGAAAGGACACTTATTAGTGGTTCAAGGTAAACTTACGCCAGACACAGTTGCTCCCTACAGTGCGGGTGCATGTGTGCATTCGTGGTAGTTTGGCACGGAACAATAGAAGAAACACGATAGGGACGCATTTGTAGAACAATGAGCATCACAGTATGACGGCGATCGAGAAAGCACGATGGTGATGGTGATGATATTGGACAGAGTGTGAAGCGTGTTATGAGGGTAACCAGATGATATGTTAATAAAGCAACATTAGTTATGGGCACGGTTTCGTACGTACAAAGTCTTTACAACAGTTAGTCAAACTCATTGTTAATCAAAGGTTTACTGTAATGAACATGGTCGGTCCTAACTCTGCTCCTAATTACTTACATCGTGCTGAATAGTTCGCGGTACTCATCGTCGCCTTTGTTCTCGCTTATAAGCAAGTCTAACTTGTCGATCAATTCACTCTCCACCAGTCGGAATGATCCACGTGAAACCTGCGCAAAGAAAAATGCGATAAGTTTAAATTGAGCTACGAATTTATAAGTTATTTTCTAAATAAAACAGAAGAAATAAAACAGAAATATTTTTCTAATTCAATTTCTCGATCAAATTAAACTGGAACTCGTAGGATAACGAAAAAACAAACAATCATTCGCTGACTGACAAGCATACGGACACGATGAGTAAACAACATCTACACATACGCGTGAGTCATAAAACACCTGTCCCGTGAGGTACGCCCATACCTAATCAATTGCAATCGGTGGTTCAACGCATGAAAAAATCAATAGTTTCCCCACGGAAGATGATAAGCGAGGCCATCCTCATCGGCGGTGCGCGATGCGATAACATTTGTTCATTTGCCTCATTTTATCTCGCAATCGTTGAGCAATCTTGACAGTGTCCCTCGCTTCATTTTCAAACCCTCCCCGTATCAGCACATTTTTCTATAGATAAACGGACGGGTATCAAACGATCCATTCACGTTTTTTTTTATCCACGAGTCAACCTCATTTCAGTTCAAAATATTCCGCCACCAGCAAAAGCTTGACAGTTGCCGGGCGAAAATCAATTTCGCCGCAAGAACAAATCAAAGAAGACAGCAGACTGCTGTTATAGTGTGAGTGTGGTGTGTGAGCTGCTACTGCGCGCGCCTGTGTGTGTGTGTGCGTACGTGCGCTGTCACTTTTCGATTAGTTTGGCTTTTTCTTTCGCGCAAACATCCGAACTCTCTTTCGCTCGATTCTCACGCATACGAAACAATTCCATCTCTCCAACAAATTGTCAAGCGACTAGGGACAGGCTAGCAGGGAGCAAAGCGAAAAAAGCGAGACCGAACAACACACACATCTCCGGAAAAGAAAACCCTGAGTGCGACGACCAGTGCATGATGATGATTCGATAGGAAATTCGTCGCCGAACCGAATCCGTAGCATGAAAACTACAGTGTACTACGGGCGTACGGGCGTTTGTTTGTGAGGTGGGACTGTCGGATGTGTTGTGAAATGTGCCCGAAGTGCCCGATGCTCTAGGTGTTTGCTGCGGTCAAAGAACACGACCTGGCGCTGTAAGACGAAGCACACACACCGAACAGCAAAAAAGAAGGCAGTGCGTAAAATGACTTCGCCGTGCTTGCAGCCGCCGACCGACCTTCGCCAGCAGCTTGCGTAAAAGTTACCAAACACCAAGAAAAAAGAAACTATGCGTGCTGTTTTTGGCCATGGTCAAAGGCTGCTACGGCGGAACGTAGACGAAACGACGGTAGGCCCGCGGGCAGAAGATGCACCACATTCGCAACAAGGGGCGGTCGTAACGCGAAACCCCCTAAAGACGGTAGTTTCATGAGAGTGCGGGAAGAAAACACTCACACACACAGGGAGGGAAACGGAACCGACGAGGAAGCAGTGTCCCTTTAATGCATCGGTGGTACATGATGCATTTGAAATGGTGCCTGGTGTAGAGAGCAAAAAAAACAGTAAAGAACACTTTTGCAAACCAGAACACCCCGTGTGCGTGGCTCTTTCGTTATCTCAATTATGCGAGTTGTGTCTAATTGACATTTAGCGATTGTAGCAGGTAGGAAGTGACCGGACCGGAAGTAGCAAATTCTCCCGGACGAAGATTGACACATACGGTGCCGAGCGGTAGAATGTGTCGCCTTTAAGTGTACCGAACAGGCTGGTTCTGATCGATTGCCCAAACTTGGGTCAACTGGCGTCCCGCGGCCCGAGGCCACCCGCTCCAAGTATAATCCCTTTCACGGTGGAGAGCACTCGACTGCTCAGTGAGGAAGCAACGAAACAGAGGCGGCACACCCTCAACGAGCGCCCTCCTCCCACCTCCTTCGCGGCATAACCATCCCTCTCGACTGCACTGATAGAGCGACGTCGCATCCCGCGTGCATGCTAATGAAACCAGAAGTGCACGGAGTGCAGGAGATCCACTCGTCGCGGCAGAGAGAAAGAGAGGATGCAAATATGAATCACCAGCCAGCAGCAGCAGCAACAGCAGTAACAACACTCCCCTCTGCTCACTAATCAAAGCAATCGCAGCGAACATCGACAACAAAGCGAAAACGGGTGAGGGTACACGGTAGCAGCAACAGCAAAGAACGAGCGCTATCGAAAAAGGAACGCATCCTGGACGGTCGTTTCGGTGGCGCACAGGTACCCATACCGCTGACCGTCGTCCCGTGGGGTAATCATAAAAGCGAAAAGCCCTTAGGAGCGCATAAAAAACGTGGTAACAAATTGGTGCACAGACGTCGCGACGACGTTCTGATTGGGCGCTGTCCTTCGTCATAGGCGGCGACGACGGCTGTGGCACGCGGCGCCAGCCCTGTACGGATGCGTTGTTTGAGTGTGCATGCGAGTGTGTGCGTGCGTGTGGCTCGCTGATTCTTGTGTGTGTGTGTAGCGAATCAGCTCAACAATAATTATCGGCAAAGTGGCAAGGGGACGACTGGTGGCCGTGCAAGTGGCGAATGGATTTACATGATACGGCACCGCGAACAGCAACGGCGAGATCGTCATCATCATCACCAGCGGTGACCAGTTTACAAAAGTTGACTTCGAAGCCCGTCCAGCAGTTTGGAACGGCGGCCGGCAGTGGTAGTGGCAGTAGTTGGCTAGTCGCGGGAAGTGCCCCTTATTGTGGGTCCGGTGGTATTGCTAATCGCAGTAGGCTGGACGACCGACCGAGGCACGACGAATCGAACGAGCCGCACTATCGACGGATTCGCAGCCCAGTGTCGCGGCAACATTCACGGCAGCAGCGGCTGGGCAGTTGCGACAGCGCTGGTGGCGGTGGAAGCGGACGACGAGGCGATAAGCACTCCAGGGAAAGGGCCCGGGAGGAGGCTCCGGCTGTCGGGGGACGTGCGCTGGAAATGACTACGGCGACGATGGAAATGCTAACGACAGCGACAACAACCACGCCTGCGACGGGCAATTCCTCCTCGATTGCCAGTACGACGGTAGCCAGCGGTTCTGGTGGAAGTGGTGCGGCTGCTGCTGCCGGGTTCGGTGTTGCAGGTGTTGGTGGCAGTTTAGAGGAGATGATGCGGGGCACGATGCCGGTGGACTACTCCAATCTATCCGGCGTGGGGCCGCTGCTGGAGGAGGTGGACGGCAATATGACGACCGTGTCGCAGCACAGTAACGATTCGATCGAGCGGACAGCGGCGGCCCTACCGGGATCGACCAGCCAGCAACAGACGCACGGCCACCATAAGGGACATTCGCGGGGGAGCAGTGCACCGCAGGCATACGATCGCATCACTACCAAAATCGCCTGCACGAAGGAGCTCATCCGGAAGGAGCAAGAAGCACGCGACTCGAACGTGAACGAGTATCTGAAGCTGGCGGCCAACGCGGACAAGCAGCAGCTACAGCGCATCAAGGCGGTGTTCGAGAAGAAGAACCAGAAAAGCGCCAACAACATCTCCCAGCTGCAGAAGAAGCTGGAGTCCTACAACAAGCGCTACAAGGAGATGCAGCAGACGCAACAAAAGCAGGCCCACCAGCAGCAAGCAGCAGCGGCAGCGCAGCAGCAACAGCAACAACAATCACAGCAGCAACAGCAACAACAACAGCAGCAGCAACAGCAACTACATCACGCAGCAACCACAGCCAGCCTGTTGCTACAGCAACAACAGCATCAGCAGGCCGTCATGTTAACCGGTGGCAGTCAAACGTTGCCTCCGAACCTGCAGCAGCTGACGGTCGCAAGCGGGCAACAGCAGCAGCAGAGCTTTCTGCAGCCCCGCGAGATGCTGCGTGACGTGGGCCAGGGTCTGCGGAATGTCGGCGGCAACATACGGCATGGCGTGACCGGCCTGTCGGCAACTGTGATATCGAAGCCACGCAAATTTGCCCATCTCATACGGAACAAGTTTGGCAGTGCGGACAACATTAACCAGCTGACTTCGACCTGGTACACGGGCAGTGCGGCTGACAGCGAGCTGTCCGGGATGGACGTGGTGGTGAGTGGGACCGAGGGCCAACAGACGACGCCGAACGCTACCGGGCCCGGTGGCCACGGCAACCACCAACACAACACCAGCATTAGCGACAGCGAGGGACGGCGCGGCACGGGCGGCACGCAAGGGCAGCACCAGCACCAGCAGCTGCACGCGGTGAGTTCGGGCCACCGTCACCATGGGCCGGGCCCCGGTGGCAAGTACAGCGAGCACGACAGCGAATGCAGCAGCGTCACCAGCGATAGCATACCGCTCGGTTCGGACAAACACCGGCTCAGCTGTAGCCAGCGGTGCGTCAATTACAAGGCCCTGAACGAGCTGCGCGACGAGCACCAGAAGCTGAAGGATCGGCTCGACCGGGTCGAGCTAATTCAGAAGGATGTTACGGAGCTGTCGATGGCGCTGGAGAACGAGCGGTACCGTGCGGACCGGTTGGAGGAGCAGATCAACGACCTGTCGGAGCTGCACCAGAACGAGCGGGAAAACCTGAAGCAAGCGATCGCCGACCTGGAGGAGAAGGTGCAGTACCAGAGCGACGAGCGGTTGCGGGACGTGAACGAGATTCTCGAAAACTGTCAGACGCGCATTTCAAAGATGGAGCAGCTGTCGCAGCAGCAGTACGTGACGGTGGAGGGCATTTACAATTCGAACGCGCGCGCCGTCGTGGTGAAGCTGATCAACGTCGTGCTGACCGTGCTGCAGGTGATCCTGCTCCTGGTGGCGACCGTAGCCGGGATTATAGTGCCATTTCTGAAAACGCGCCTCCGCGTACTCACCACGCTCTTCTGCACGCTCGTGCTGATAGCGATCGTGCGCCAGTGGCCGGACGTGCGTGACACCGGCGTGCATCTGATACGGATCCTGCGCAGCCAGGTCGTCAGTGATACGACGACCTGAACGCAGCGCCGACGATCCGCGCTCTAACCGTCTTGTGGTTTTGTGTATTGTTTTTTAGGGAACCATAGCGGCGGGGGAAAATAAACAAAAAACGAGCAGAAACACACGGTGACCAAACTCGAATGTTGCTCACATACACACACATATACATGTATATGTACGCACCCGGACGTACCAGACAGCAGAGGCCGGCAGAACGACACAATTTGCTCAAAATGAAATCGAACAGATGTCACACCATCCAATGCGACCCAAATATTTGAAGAATTGCAACGTGTTAGCTGAACAGGAATCCATCCACGATATGCTCCACAAACAAGCTAAGAAAAGAAGGCGAAGAAAACACCCATACATTAGGGAATACACCAGCGGAAGATACATCGTTAGTATTATGACAGAGCTAGTGTAAGAAAGGGAATTGTAGTGGCCCCAATGAGTTCCAGCATATTTGCGGAAGAAGTGTGCAATGCCGCGTGTTGAAATTGGCCATATACTACCGAACAGTTCATTCGTCACTCTCGCTCTAGAAGGTAGCACCCTCTGATTATTTGTTCTGAAAATTTTAAAGCTCTGTTAGCAATACTATTAGTAACGTAGGGGAAACTTGGGGGCAGCATGGATAAGCGGCAATATTACAGTGGGTTTTTTCTTTAAACCAACCCTCCCCCATTTGAACGTAGGCACGCACGCTGGTAGTTGAATCAAAATAACGGTGCAAAGCATACAACGCATACGACTGGAGGCGCGATAAGAGGTAGAATTAGAAGTAGGGAAGTGTATTTGTGCTATTCTTTTAGATCGGTTTTTAACTAGAACAGTTACTTGGGCAGCATCCGCAACTATTCGATCCCACACACACAGAAGCAAGCCAAACAGTTTCCACCAGACCAGAAATTAGGCGTGAGATTTCCCCGCTAGAAATGGGGGAAAAGAAAACGAAAAAGCAATCTTTTGTAGATGGTGACGATGTTGATTACGTTTAGAGTGGGTCGAAGCTTCGTGATTTGGTTAGCGAAAACGAAACCCGCAGTTCCGTAGAGCGGCAAACGTTACCTTTCGAGTTCTAACATGGATACCAACCACAGTGGATACGGACTGTCTCGAAGACACAAGCGAACAGAGTTAAGCCACGATTGTAGGAAGGCGTCGTAATGACGAACACTTCAGCTTGAATGTTAAGAAAACCACTGACAAAAACGGTCGTTGTTATACGGATAATGTGTATGTTCTTATGCTATTGAGCTTCTTTTATGGTTTCTTCTATCGATGGAAGCAATATTAAATTATTATTTGTAACGGTAGAAAGGAATACAAACAAGCAACTATTAGGAAAATAACAAACAACAAATGTGAAATGCAATGTGGTATAAAAGTAATTGGGCATGGCAACGATTTGTGTGGGTGAGTCTATGGGGAAAAAGGGGAATTACATAATGATAACACCGCGATTAGGCGGGGTTAAAATACGGCAAGTGGGACAAGGGGTAACGATTATTTCTGGCAAGGAGTAAAACGCCGAGCAATTCTGGGGACTTGCAGTAGACACGGTACAATGAAAAACTAACACCACCACCAAGAGCCTGCAGCTAAACAGCAGAAACAAAGAAAACAATCTTAAACGCTACATGTGCATACCAGTTGCAACAGTGCCGCGGAGAGAAGGAATAGATTAATACAAACTAGACTCAATCGAATTGCGACTGCACACAAAGAAGGCAACACAAAGGCAAAAACACATAAACATACACGAACGAGAACCGAAGTTCGAACGCGCTCACACGCGAGTGAAACACAAGAAACCAATTTAAAGATGGAAATCCTATCGAAACGAAAACAATTAGTGGGAGTATGTAGCGATATTTCAAACCAATTTCAATGTTCAATCTAAACCAGCAAGAAAACCGCAAGTTAGTAATATCCAACTATCGGGTGATATTTCCGAAATAAGCGATTTCTGAGAAAGACGAAGGCAGCGTGGTGGCTCCATTCAACAGCGACATGATTGACCGCATTAAGCAGCAGCACAACATCAAAGCATTACCAAATGCCGCCCGACGCCGCCCTCTCGTCCTCTCTTTCTATATCTCCCCCTCTCTCTCTCTATTTATGTTTCTCACTCTAGAGATTCGAAAAATAAAGGAAAGATGATAAAACAAACAAAAGTGCAGGTTTTTGTTGGACTATAATCGAACTTCATTCATATCGGGAGCGCATATATCACGGAGGTATCATTCATCATGAATGAGATAGCGATTAACTAGTTCGGCGGCCAGGTACCTCTGCACTTGAACAATTGAAGGAATCCAGCGGTACATTAGTGGAATCGAAAAGCGATTTCCTTGCGTTTCTCCCATGCGCACGATGACGTACGATGTGATTGTGATAATGGTTCAGAATTCAAAATCCACCATCGCCTGCACCACGCGCGCTCTGAAATGGGTCGTTCGAAGTCGTTATCCCTCAAGCCCTCCGCGCGCCATACCACGCCCCTTGCACCGGGTCCGCTTATCGCGCTCGGATCAAGTGAAACAATCCAAATCCATGTGATGGAACACACTCCACATGCTTTGCCGTTCAATCTACCGCCCTGCTTTAGCCGATGCTGACCGGTAGGGTGAGCATGGATTTGAATATCCCTCCAATAATTACAGCAGTGCCTGTTGCTGCTGCCGCCTCGTTGCTCTTCCATTGGGCTAGCTAGCAACTCCACGATTCGTCAAAGGCCAAACGAAAACCGGACCCTACTATTTGCGTTACCGTGTTGCCTTCCCCTTGGACCCAAATTGACCATCAGCGCAAGGTCGTTGTCCGGCCGGCATATTAAGCGCGTAAGAAAAGATTGGGAGCGTCATCAAGAGGTCAAAGGTGTATTTTGACTGGCGTAAAACATGATAGCAAGCATGTTCTT
This sequence comes from Anopheles dirus, assembly GCA_000349145.1. NCBI lineage: Eukaryota > Metazoa > Arthropoda > Insecta > Diptera > Culicidae > Anopheles > Anopheles dirus. The sequence continues at coordinate 6,847,934 of KB673645.1, forward strand.
TTTTGAAACGAATCACCAATGTGTTCATTTTAATTGTTTAATTTAATATCAAAGCATTCAAAGCTGAGCTGACTTAAAGGCAACATTTTATAGGCTTTCCTTATCATAAATAATTTACATTTATACGCTTCATCTTCAAATTCAAACGTATTTTTCGCCAACACCAGGAATTTAATATTCTATCCATTCGGCAGCACTGCCATTTTCGCCAACCAAAATGGCAGCTAGATCGCGCTGAAAAATGCTATACAGTGGAACGTAGATTACCAGGGAGATAGGGCCCTTGCACGGATATTCATAAACTAAGGGGCATTAATTTTTGTGCTCATAATATACGTTACGTGTTATTTAGTGTTAATATACGTAAGTTCAATAGCTATAAATACATTATTAAAATAATGATACATAAATTGAAAACCATGTGGTCATTTTAGCCATGTTTTGAGAACCACGGGTAATCCACACCCGGTTAACCAGAACCCGGATAGGCGATGCTTCACCGTGTCTTTTTAATCTCATCATAAACGTCAAAGCAGAAAAATAACATTGATGTGTGGTTTCCAATTTCCCCCCAAGCGCACGATTTTCCGGGGAAAATACAGGAAAAACTGCGATAAATTCACGTGCTGTTAACGTTCGTAACGTTATAGTATTTTGATCGGAACAGCAGCACAACTGATAAAAGGTAGTGAAAATGGCAATGTCAAAAACTACAAACACTTACAATCGTCAGAACTGGGAGGATTCGGTATGTTTTTTTTTATCTCGAAACAGGATTGCAGTAAAGTGGCTGTTGTTCCTAATTCCATGTTCCGTTTTACGATACCTTTCAGGAGTTTCCCATTCTGTGTCAGACATGTTTGGGGGACAATCCGTACGTTCGCATGGTAAGCGTTCTCCTCTCTAAACTGCATCATCAGACAGCATTTTGCTTCCTTCCGTGACGTAGCGAGAGTGATTGGAATGCACTAACAAACTGTATGTTCCTTTCCAGATAAAAGAACGCTATGGCAAAGAGTGCAAGATTTGCACACGCCCTTTCACCATTTTCCGTTGGTGTCCCGGTGCGCGGATGCGCTTCAAGAAGACGGAAATTTGTCAAACGTGCAGTAAGCTGAAGAACGTATGCCAGACGTGCCTGCTGGACCTTGAATATGGTCTACCGACACAGGTTCGCGACGCTGCGCTCAAGATTCAGGACAAAATACCCGAGAGTGATGTAAACAAAGAGTTCTACATCCAAAACATTGAGTCGCAACTCAAGGCCGGGGGCGATAATACGGTTGCTGCGGGCACGGTTGGCAAATCATTGGCGGCCAGCGACATGTTGGCAAAGTTGGCCCGTACGGCGCCGTACTACAAGCGGAACCTGCCCCACATCTGTTCGTTTTGGGTGAAGGGAGAGTGTAAACGAGGTGAAGAGTGTCCGTACCGGCATGATAAGCCCGTCGAGCCGGATGATCCACTGTCCGAGCAGAACATTCGCGATCGTTACTATGGCCGCAACGATCCGGTAGCCGACAAGCTGATGAAACGTGCAGCCTCTATCCCGACGCTAGACCCACCGGAGGACAAAACCATTACCACACTTTACGTAGGAAATCTGGGTGAACACATCACGGAGGTGGACATACGGGACAATTTCTATCATTACGGCGAAATTCGTTCCGTGTCGCTGGTACCCAGACAACAGTGTGCCTTCGTGCAGTATACCAAACGGGCGGCCGCAGAGCTGGCCGCTGAGAAAACGTTCAACAAACTTGTGCTTGGTGGCAAAAAGCTGACGATCAAGTGGGCCCACTCGCAAGCCAAATCGACCGCATACGCTCAGAATTCCACCCCACGCGGCGCTGGTGGGGGTGGTGGCAGTAACCGAATCTTTGACCCCGTGCCCGGTCTTCCCGGTCAGCTGCCCATGCCTCCGAATCCTACCGATTACTTCAACTTGCAAGCGTCGGAGATGGCTGTGCTGCCGCCTGGGATGAAAATACATCAATTACCACCGGGGCTGATTCCAGGGGCGCCTAGCTATGCATCGATGTACCAGCATCAGCAAGCCGGTGGTCCGTCCGGCATGCCCCAATCTACGGCAGGGGCCGGTACCAGTTCTGGCAGCAATAGTGGTACTGGACACGGTATGGTCCCACCGGTAATGCAGCAGCAACAACTGCATTATCCGAGCCAGGATCCAGCTCGGTTAGGAGCTTTGAAAAAGTAATTATAATTTTAGATATGTATAGTGTTCTCGTAACCAAAACATTCAATAAACCCCTCTACCATCATTATAATTTAAAGTATACAATAGTAGTTGCACATTTGTCTTCAGACAATCGTATGGGCGCAAGGCTCGACATTACAGGTTGCTGTCTTAAACCTTAGCTAGACGCCCCGTACACGGCACCTAATATCCGAGCATAATATCTTAATTATTAGGCGCTACAATCACGACGTGACTAGTTCCAGAAGCTAAGCTGGTTCTTTTTTGTAGCGGATTCTTCATTGTCTTCATTGGACAGCCTGAGCATTTCCAACCCATTTGCCACGTTTGTACAGCGTCCATGAAACATAGGCGTATGTGAATGCTGCGACTAGGAACGTTAAATGATGTCCCAGTTTCGCATTTTATTACATCCTATGTAATATGTCCAATCGGTTCCTAGCATCCCCACATATATTAAAACATCAGTGCTGTTGTTGAGCTGACCCATAACTCAAGATACGCTATGTTCTGTACAATCAAAATCAAATGTGATCACCGATTTGCACGAAAGTCTCTTAATGGCAGCAAAAGAGCCGTTGGGACATTTCGGTCTTGAAATTGATGGATACATTCGACTACGGTTATACTCGATAAGTTTGGCAGGCGTAGACTCACAAAGACTGGCAACGAAGACAATGAAGTTGAAGCAATAATTTACTAACTGCAATCTCTATAGAATAGCAGCATTAGATCGGAAATTTAGTTAAACGCTTTTTAACATTTTCGGACGATGAAGAAACCAAACGACTTGTATGAATAAATTCAAAAAAAAACACCACCTACCTGCTCACACTGCATCATGTCGTAGAACACGGTAAATGTAGCCTTCCGTAGCGCCGGTTCCGGTACGAGGGTCACCTCCAGGAACGGTCCAACCATCGACGGAATAAAGTGCAGCTTGTGCTCGCCAAGCTGCGCCCACATGCTCAATATTTGAAAGCCCATCATCACGCGCATATCGCCGTGCGTGCTGAGTATTTTGCGCCGCTTCGTTTCGTGGTATTGCTCGATCTGGAGTGACGGTTGCGTGAGGAATATGACAGCGACGCTAAAGTACGACCACCAGAGCTGGGAGTCGAACGACTGCTGGCCGAGGAACCGGTACACCAGCGGCTTTGCTAGCTCCTCCAACGTTCGACGCAACACATCGTTGGCGGCCATTTTCATCACCAACCAATCTTTGGAGAAAATCATCCAATCCTGCTCGAGTATGTCCTTGAAGATGGCCAGACAATGCTGGATGAAGTCGCGCAGTTCCTTCCCTCCGACGATCGGTCCGCTGCCTGTCGGGCTGCAGCCACTCTGTTGACGGTCCCACATACGCTGATAGTGCGTTTCGTCGAGCAGCTGCAGCAGACCGAGCTTCACGGCGAACAACGAACACACCAGACTCTCGTTGCCCCCGTTGCTTAGCACGTTGATCGTCTGCAGCAGTATGGGAAAGATGTTCGCAAACAGGGTGTCCAGATCGTGATGGATGGCGTTGGATGGTTTTTCGCCAGCCTTGGCTTTCGCTTCGTACAGCTTGATCAGCACCTCGGCGAGAATTTCGGAGCATAGTCGTAACTCATCCCGTCTCGCTAGGTGGATGCGCAGATGTTTGCAGGCAATGTTCAGTATGACCGAACGCAGCTCGTCATCCTGGAATAGCTGGCCGGACACCATATCCTTGATGGATTTCAGCTTCGCCTGTATCAGAGGTGGTTGAGCATCCTTCGGGACGGCGTCCAGCATGGATTTGACGAGTGTTTCCAACTCCGGACGGGTGATAATTGTTCGCAGCTGTTCAAACACCACTCCCGCGTTGCTGAGTAACGCTTCCTGTGTTGCAAGAATCTGTGTTGTGCTCGGCACCGAGAGCATACCGTTCAGGGAGAGGAACACCGAAAACAGATCGTTTTTAAACTTATCCTCATACTGGCCACCCGATGCGTGTGCAAATAACTTGCGAGATTGGATAATCAGCTTGAAAATGAACTCCAGCGAGCTGAAGCATTGTACGATCGGTTCGAGATTGTCCGTCGTTGTTAGCCAATCGGCTAGGTGCTGTACCGACGACAGTAGACCCTGGTAAACCAGTGGCGCCGCGAAGTGATCCCGAATGTACGCGTCCATCACCGGTTTGAAGTGTTGAAATTTGCTGCTCTGCATGAGACTAAATATGTTGACTAGCACGTGAAACACAAGCCCCGAGTGGGGCGTACTGTTACCATCGTCGGTGGAAAATAGCGCGAACAGCGCATCCAGCACGTCCTGCAGGAACTTGATCAATTCCTCATTGTGCAGCCGCAAAACGCGCTGCAGCGAGTCCTGAATCCCTTCCGGACGGTTGCGCCACTGTAGAAGCGATAGTAAATCTCCGTTTTGCGTGAGCTTAGTGGAGCAAAGAACCGTGCGCACGTAGAAGGCTTCCTTCGAGCTGCGGTGGTACGGTGACGGCGAGTCACCCTGCGCTTGCCGGTCTCCAGCCGAGCAGGGAAGCCGTAAATACACGTTCGGCTGCACCTTCAGCGCATCTTCGCACTTGTACACGTACAGTTCGTGCGCACCGTCGGCGACTGTCGCACCCCCTGGTTCCATTAGCCGGGCGAAGCTGAATCCGAACAGCTTCGGATCGGATTTGTCCCTCGTCGAGCAGCTGCGGAACTCGAACCGTACGTGCGCCTTGCTGAACTTATCGATCGGAACAAACATTCGGATGGTTTCGTTCCACGCCGGAGAGTTGTTGTGGTACAGCACCATCGACTTGTAGTACGCCTGCAGCGGACTCCCGGAAGCGATCGCTATGCACTCCTGCACCACACGCCCATTTTCGTCCAGCACCAGCGCCGTGATCTCGATGTTCTTTGCCGTGCTGATACCGACACGCTCAAACTCACCGCGCTCCAGCGTTAGGAACAGATCGTTACGCACGTCGCCCGGCATGATCACGTCCGGAAAGCCGATCTTTTTGGTGATGGCCGTCCCCTGGAACAGGATCGGTTGTTCCAGCTTTGCCTGACTGATCTCACCGTGCAGCAGCTTCATCGACACAACCAACCCGTAATGGCCCTGGGTACTAGCGTTAATTGGTTGAAATTTTCCGCTCGCCTTCTTAATGATTAGCTCGTGCAGCTGGTGGTAGTCTTTCTCCTCGCACTGGAAAATCTTGAAACTAAATTCCTTCTCCTCCGACTCGACGCTGTAATCGAACTGGGCGATTTCATTCAGCGGCAGCACACCCACCCCGTACGGCCGCCGGTAAGCGTGCGTCGTGGTCGCCAACTTGTCGCCCTTCTTGACCGACTCCGAGTGCAACATCTTCCCGACGCGCATCACGTTCGCGATCAGGTACATGTCCTGGTTCAGATCGGACGTGCCGAGATCGGTAAAGATGGTGCAGTTGTGGCTGGTTTCCACGTAAGTCGAAAAGCCGTCGCGTGCGATTCGCACCAGAAATCGCTCCGACAGAGCCCGCATACGATTCGTGTTGCCGTCGTACAGATAGAAGTAGATTTCGGCATCGTCCCCTATCCGGTGTCCAAAGTCGCGCATGCAAAAATACAGATGATGCGTGTGTATTTTTTTGCCCGCCTTTCGCCGAAGAGTGCCTCGATTCTGGAAAATGAACGAGAAACCGAACCGGTGTTATTTATCGCTACACACGAGCAGGGAGAAGGTGAGGCTTATGCACTTGCGACGTACCGATGCAGCTTTTGCATTTTCTGCACTGTTGACGTGGACTTGGTGGAGTGATACAATTCCAATTTTCTGTGGATCTACTGCCAGGGTGCCGGATCGAGGCACAAGATCTAGACCAAGTTTTCTGTAAAGACAATTGAAATGACAATTAAATAAGCTGTTATCAATAAGCCAAATGCGGAAAATAGGACTTAACACACCTTTTAGAAATATAAGCCTTGTTAGTTATGCAACAATACTTTATTGTATACAAGGTTATTGATCAATATATCTTTAAAAAATATTTTGAAGGTTCGCTGGAGTCACGTAAAATCAATCTCATAGAAAATCTTCTTGCTCTCTTTCTCTCTTTCTCTTCGTTAAAACACATTCTCTACAATTTCTTCCTTGATTGATCTCCATCCAACACGCTCGCGCTTGGCAGCACTCAATCAAACCTGGTTGACGCTAAAAGAGATCTCGAGTGTTACCTCCACTTAAGACATTAAGATGAAAATAACACCTTTTGCAATACATCGTACTCCCACCTCCCGGTCATAATCGCCCACGGACGCACACATAATCTGAATAATACCATCATAAGGGGAAGGTGACGTGAAGGTGAACGGTTCACGTTTATGGAGTTCCCTGTTTGACTTGATTCTTCGGCTAGCCACATAATATCACTTCACGCAGTTCCATATGCAGGTTATCCGAGTGCATACATTTCAGCGTAAACTTAAAAAAACCCCTCACTTACGATCATGCACCCGAACCGATAACGCGGCGAGTACAAAAAGGTGATCATCAATTTGTCATAAATCATAGTTCAACTTCAACTTCATCTTCATCGAACGAGTTAACCGCGAGTGTGGTGAACAGAGATGGCGAGAGGTAATGCATACGCGAGTGAGGATAACGCTCACGTGAAGGAAGAGCAAAGCAGAACGCCTTAAAGTAACATCGATTGCCCACCACGCACACCACTGCAGGGAAGAAGACGGAAATTACGACCGAAAACGAAGCCCAAAAACCTTCCGAACGGTTTCTTCCTGTGCGGGATCGCCCTCTCTTTACCCGTGCACACACCACCATACGAAAATGTGCGGAGGCAACGAAAACCGGGAAAAGCAAGCACACGAACAGAATCGGTGGGAACAAATGGTCAGAAAAATAAAGCGATTTAAAAGAACATGATCGTCACATGATCCTTCCGTGCCTCCGAACCCCGGTACCGTCGTCTCGCCGACAGCCTTCCGTTTTTCCGGTCCAACTCCACCGAAACCGTCCACCGTGTTCGAATCAGTGTACCTTATGCCTGACCAGGATGTTTTCATATGGCTTGGACATTTTTGAACGTGTGTGTGTTTGTAATTTTTTTCCACTGCTTTCGCTGCCTGGGACAACACGTTGACAACCCCCGCCCGACAACCCCGACGATCACGAGCGATTCGTCCGGCGCATAAGCATAGCACACAAGTACGCGAAAGCATACGCGTACCTATGCTCCTGTTACCAACGCTGCTAGCATGCGCTGCCCCGGCACAACTTGGCAACGTTGCACACTCCCTAGGAGGCTCCGGATATTTAACGCTCAAGCAAGAAGCCCATAAAGAAAAATACCTCACGTCAAATGCAGACAACCGGCCCCGACCATGGTGATCAATTGGCGGACGATGGCGGCTGGGCGGTCGAAGTGGTGGTGGTGGTGGTGAGCGGAAAAGCTAACCCATCCATTCAACGAGCGCAACCTCGGCGCAGAGTGCTTGTGTGCACGCGCGCATGTGTGTGTGTGTGCACACGCGCGCATCGTTGAAAGAAGGCGAAGGTTCGTCGCTGTGCCACAGATGCAAGTGTAACATCTCACGCAGTCTCCGAAGAGGGAGATTTTCGGAGACTCCTGCAGAGAATTAACCTGTTCCAATACACTGACGAGCCTCCACGTCTCGCGAGCACCCCGGGAAGAGCTTTCCAGTGTAATACAGGAGCCGGCGAAGCACTCGCAGAGAGGCACTCAGCAGAGGCACGCATTGAGATCTGTCTGTGTGAATATGAAACCGATTTCTGATTGTCTATGCATATATGGCAGCATTTTTTTGGTCATCCATTTCGCTTATCGATCGATATGGACTAATGTTGGCCTTCGTTTGGAACACTAATGTACTATTGCTGATTTACTACGATTGCTGGATGGTTCGTCAAATTTAACGAACGCTAGATGAGTGCCCCATAGCGCCTGCAGAAAGCCATGCAGCAAGTGATCTAGCGGCCTTCCAGTGAGTGACGAAATGGTCGTCGGTCCGGTGATCTTGGGAGATTGGTTTCACCATTCATCCACACCGTTCAAAACTTGTTTCATGGCGCTACTCTCCACTCTCTCACATGATCGTACCATTCCGCTCACGGCACTACTCTCCCCCTTTCGCCCATTTTGTAACACCTTTCATCCTCTGGCATTTCGTACTCACAACCTTTCTTTCAGCCTTCCTTGCCCCGCACTGTCGTAGCTTCTCACGATCCCCCTTATCGATGGAAGACAATGAACAAATATTTATCGAAATGCACATTACACACACATTCGTAGCATCGGCGTCAGGATCGAACCAACTTCTATATACGTACAATTTTACCGTGCAAATAGCAACGCTTGTTATGGAGTATCTATACGTAGTGTAATATAGAATGGAGTTCTTCACTTGATGCTTACAAAAATAGTACTTTCTATTTTACGCACACAACAAAGACAGAGCCAGGCATGACTGATTTATGATTCGTTCCGTGGTTTCACTAGGACGTCCCACCATCGCAGTCGTTTGCATGGAATGTGTTACCGGGCACAAAACCGTGCAAAAAAGCGTACCAACCTCAACATATAAACGCCGAATAGAGAGCAGCAGACACGGATAGAGTAAACATCTTGCTGGCTGCGTAAATAAGCCCAACGGTGTACGAGGAACTAAAATCATGGCAAAATGGGGAAGAGGAAACCAATAAAGATTCCACCAAGCATGAGAAACTCGACAACGATGATCCACAACAACCCTTTTTCGGATGGAGTTGTAGTTCGATAGAAGGAAAATAAAAGAAACGATCAAGAACGCGAACGAGAGGGAGGTGAAGGAAGCCTGAAACACAGCGAAACATTTGGCTCCGGGCTCGTTAGAAACCAATTTGGTGGTTGTTCTGGGTAGCTTCTGATGCTGCTGCTGCTGCTGCTGCTGGCGCACTGAAGCCACACGAAACCGAGGGTGGAAGCGAAAGTGCAAGAGGGCGGCGAACTCAAAACCAGAAGGCGAAACTGAGCGATCTTCGGGCAGGGAATCCACCGTCCCATTCTGGCCGTTCTGCTCGTTCTAGCCATCCGAAGTCAATTCGGTGGAGGGCATAAATGATGGGGAACGAAATTAAAACCTTAATCTTTAACGCTGCGCGTCGTACGCTGGCCGTTGTCGCTACCTCCTAGCTACTTTCGTAGCTTTTTATCTCGCGGCCTGAGCTAGGGTTTGGCTCTTGTATGGCTTACATGCGAGTCGTTTTAATGACGCGCACAGCTTCCGTCTTATGACGAATATGAGACCTCAATTGAACCCTTTTCGCTTCGGCAGCGGGGTGGTAGAATTGACGAATGAACAAAAAATGCAATCTACACAGCAGGAGCCAATGACGATATTAGTCCAGCAACAAAAAATAAAAGTATTTTGTTTCGCTTTCAAACGAAGCTATTACAAAAAAGGAAACTCTCGAATGTGTACTGTGCGTAAACACGGTAGTTGTAGAATAGTGATGGTCATATAGAAGTAAGAACATCAACATGACAGTTAAAGAAGACCAAATGAAGTGGAAAAGAGAGATCAATTATTTGGGTTTTAAAATTTAGTATTAACTTTTAAGAAATGGCATAGCCTAGGTTGCAAATAAGTGTTTTTAAATTGATTGTTTGTTCTGTGAGAATTTGTATAATCCAACAAAAACAAACATAAATGGATAGCAGTAAGTCCTCGAATATTGGACGTACAACTTCACAACTAACATACGCATTTGAGACAACATGCTGGATTATTGGTGCCGTCGCATGGCCACGACTCGAAAAGGACCGGCAGCAGTTTCCAATTGAACCGTCTTAAGTACAGCGATAGGCAACACCAAAGAAAAAGAAGGCATTATCGAGAGTTCCAACATGGCTGATGAAGGTTCATCAAAGCTTCACTTAAGTTAAGTTATATTTATTGAAACGATGAAGAAGATAATTATGAAGGTAGTCATAGTAAATAGATGAAATATGTATCCTATGTTCATCTGTCGCTTTAGACTTCTAAAGACGTTTGAAATTGTATTAAACAATAAGATAAACCAGTAGATCGTTTAAAACATAAAACTGCTGGGATGAATAAGCAAAAGCACTTCATTTGCATACAATACATGAGTGCTTGGGACTGAACACGTACGCGTGAACGCCGGAAATATATTAAATCGTCTTCTTCATCGACAGAGCGTTGCAATCGTTTCTTCTAGATTTGTAGCACAAACGGTTCTGATGTTTATTTGCGATCTATTATGCTTCGTACCTTCTTCACCTTCTTTACATCATATTGCAGTTCATTGTTTATAATGCGAAAATTGAATTACATTTGATTTATATTCTTTATGTTGCTCTTTCATTTTTATACCTAGCCATCAATTTTCTTGGCAAATTTTCTTCTTTTTATATCGTTAAGTTTATCTTTGTTTGTGTTTTTCTGTGCAAATACACTACAAATACTGTGGCTATGCGAGTTTGAGTTGCAGTCTTGTTGAATTTACATACTGATTATTATTATTATTATTATTAACACGGCTACTATGGGGTAACGACCTACATGGTCATGCATGTCGTCTTACGGCTTGCTAGAATTAGTTATACCACCATAGCTCGATATGCAGGCCTTGCATGAAGTAGACGGTCCAGTTTGAATATTGACACCTTATAGTTTTGCTAATTTATCTATGAATATATTGTACTATCACCAACGACAACAAAAAAAATTGTCAATACGGCTACGTCCGTAATATATTAATAAATAATAACATTGTACTAGATTAAGAACTACGTTAAGTTAAATATTACACCATCTACCCAACAACACAATTTGAAGTAAGCATAAAGGTATCTAGATCATACGTTTCAAACCAAAGAAAAATTGTGTGCGAATAAAATGGGAACGGTTCTTTGCTGTTGAGACTAATTCAATTACATTCTGCTTATCCGTCTCTACTCGTTTTAGATTTTTTACGCTAATCCCAAGCATGCTACGGTCGACTGTAAGCAAAAACGATGCTTGAAGTAAGCAATATACAAATACAATTTCAGTGCACATAAAAGTGTTAAAGTAAATCGTGGCGTGACTGACGTTAAGCTAAAAATAATGAAACCTAAATAAAACAAAACATTTATAATAATGGTAAACCTCATTATTATTAATATTATGTTCACAACAAAAATGTTACTAGCTTTTTTATCTATCATACTCCCTTTGTGAAAACCCCATTGCATTGCTCATTATGACATATGCTGAAAGTAAACACCCACACAATCCCTCAAAGGTAAGGTTCCCAATCGTTTTAGATCCCCATATGAATCAAAACAATCAAACAGTCACTTCATGTGTGTTTTTTTTGCTAAACGAACTGACATTGTGTATTATTACGTTATCAGCATGGTATCGATGTTTGTGCACAAACTTTCGTGCACGTATGTGTCGACACACGCCTCCAACACCAACCCGTCAACAAATACGCTTAAATGGGTCTACCTGCTCTTCACGTTGTTGTTATCAAGGCCGAACCGGGGTGAATCAGCCGAACGCTGCTGGTGTAAAGGCACATAAAATGTCATATCTTTCGGTTGTTATTAATTTGTTGGAATTAAGGCACGTACACGCTGCACTCGGGTATGTGTTCTGGTCTAGAAAGGAACCCGTTTCACGTTTATTCCGAAACATGCTCGACGCATGCCGGGCGTGCGGGTGAAAACCGTCAAGTAGCGCACTGTTTATCACCTCTTTGAGGGACGGAAATGGTGCATACGGTACATTCGACAGGTTTCGCCGAAATTGTGTCCATCACAGTTCACCAGATGCACCGCCGTTGCACCAATCGATCACTTAAGCACATTCAGCGAGCCTTCCAAATAAGGGAAACCAAACACAAAAAAAACACTTCCGACAGAAACTATGACAACGTCTCACTGGTAGTAAACGGAGAAAAACATCAACGAATCACATCGAACGTGCGACGTCAAGTGACTGTCTGCAGCCGATTTGTGGTGGTGCGTGCCGCTTTGCAGTGGCTTCGCCGATGGCACACACAACCAAGCTTCTTGTGGGCCTCTCGAGTGGAAAGTGATAACTGATGTTACACATTGGCTAACTTTGTCGGGTAACGCCAAACCGTGCACACGGCAGCAACGCCAGGGCACGCGACCACACGCCATACAAGTACTATCAACTCATTACTGACACATATCCATCCAACCAACATCGACGATGACAATATCCCCGCCATACACCACACTGGCACACTTTACTGCTGCTGGTGAACCTGGCCTGTGCACGCGACCGGCGCGAACAGAGACCCCTGACTCGCAAAAGGAAACTCTCCCGCACTCGCACACATGTGGAGCACGCTTCTGTAGTGCAGGGTAGAGATGAAAATTGGATTGGAAAATCCACAAAAGGGTGGGCATGAAAAAACAACACCGTTGCAGCCGGCACCGTAACCCAGGAATGCTTCAGAGGCAGGGCAAGCAAGCAACCAAGCAATGTCGGATGGTTCACATTGAGACACCCATGTGATAGCGCATGCATTGTGCGCGGAAGGCTTTCACATGCACTAAAACTGTCTTCCGCGTTGCATTGTGTCTACGGTTTTCCTTACACTAGCACCACTATAGCCCTGACCATGAACTTGGGACTGGTCGTGCACACTATCAACGTCCATAAGTATACAATACAAAATAGGTTAAAAAATATCCTAGTTTTTAACTATATAACAATTAAATTCAGTGCGTTGTAAGTTGATGATAAGTTTAATGATTATAAATTCATTTCTATGGGATTATAAAAATCATAATGTTTAAGGGATTTTCCCTTATGTATTGTTTTAACCACTCTTGGGTAAAGGTATATTTATTCTCAGCAGTATAATGTATTTGTCCACATTGACATTGAGTCTTTTTAGATTATTTCAAAAGTACAAAGTTAGCTTTGCTTTGACAGAATGAAAAATGAAAGGATTATTGATTTAAAATAGTGTAAAATTGCCTGCCTTCTAATTTATAATTACTATGAAATTTAGGTTTGATGATATGTGAAAGTATAAAATAAATATTCAAAAGGTTGATTTTAAGATGTCATAAGCTTTTCTCTATTTCAATCATAGAGTATTTGAAAGTATGATATGAATATGAGAGTATGATACGCCTAAAGACAAGGAATCTAGTTTTTTTATCTTCCATGTGTTCAGATTGCTTCTAGTTTCAAGTGGATGAAAAACGCGTTATTTAATGCATAACACTGCCATAATATACAAAACAATCTATTTATAATCTTTTTTTATAGATTATTAATTTTCAAAAACGTTAATGACGAGCAATAATGTTTTAGTTACATCCAGCTCTGTTCATAATCACGACCATTTTTATCATGCTTATTTAATACTTTTTTTGCAGGGAATTACTAATTATTACAGAATCATGATAAAATTTACTTCATCTATAAAATCTTGAAACATGCCTACACACAAGTCCGAAGAACACGAAAAAGCCGCACTCTGCCTCGCGGTGCTTATTGATGCTTTCGTAAAGTATTTTGACGGGAATATAAATCAATTTGTTCTGAAAACTTGCTACAGAGACCGCCCAGTCACTGCCGCGAAGCAGATGATTCATTACCATAAACTGTGAATCGCTCGAAAGGTACGTTCGTTACTCGTGCTAACGTTGAAATCGTTTGTTTGACTACCGCGTTTCGCGGAATGGACACAAATGCTGATTTCCATACTTTAATGATTCAGCTCTCTTTCACTCTTACTCAGTCTCTACTTTTTCTTAGCTCTCCGTTCTTCTTCATAACTTTAGTTTTAGGTTAGCTCTAACCCTCTTACGTTGAACGTTTTCCTACAAACGCTTTACAAAACATGTTCCATCTAAATTTGCTACGTTTCGCGTTACATTGTCAGGTGTCACAATATTGAAAACAGGTGTGGATCTTACATCAGTGTCGTCGGTGTCTGCTGAGGCACTTGAGCATACAAGTGGTATCATTCATGGTCAAATAAGAAGACATTGTTATAAATCAATATGAGCAGTCAACATTGCCACCAGTCCAAACGGTAACTTCTACAAATCACGTTCAATATAGAATCGATTTCTTTACCCAATTGAAAACTTTCAGCTATTTTTTTACAGAACCAATTCGTCAGTGTATACAGGGAGATAATACCTTGAGATCGAAAGTGTTTGTCAGTCCACATAGACACGTCATCAAACTATGAAATAAAAAAATCGTATTGGAATAATGTGGAATAAATGGGAAGGTCTTTAAAAATATTAAAAAGTTCTAAAATACCTGTTTAAGCATTACTTGCACTGCATTTGTATGCTTATCACATCTCAACTTTTCTTATCAATTGTCGTTACGCAATATATTTAAATGCCAAGACCAATTTCACAGCAAAACCTGTTGCTCCAATAGGGCAATCGGAAAATTATGCAATGCTTGTTATACATCTAGCATGAGCAAAAAAATACAGTTTGCAATTACCGTACGGCATGACATGACACCGACAGCATATCGTTACTAAATCTACCCATTAACAGTAATCCGATGACAGCCCGCTAACGAGGTGATTCCGATGTAAATAATATCGGCGGAAATTGGAAAAAAATCTCGACGTAACTCTGTCCCGGTTAAGTGAACACATTAAATTAACACCTTCCCGTCTCGGCGCGAACTAGTAAAGTGGGCGGACAAATTAGCCCTATCAACGCCACAAGCCGACACTAAAAGAAACACGAGCTAAATAAACAATTTCCTTCAAAGTCTCCCGGGTAAGCAGGGCTTTTTAAGATCACTGAAACCACCTATCACTACATCTGTTGCCAACATCCGAAGGGTCTTAGTGTAGGAAGCAAATACGGGGCCCGTAGCCAGTAGCTAAGTCAATTCCAGTGATGGCTTGGCACTGCCGGGGATTAACTCCGCTCCGCATAGACCTCCACACTGACCTTGGATTAAAGACGAAGGTGGTTGCAAGCAACCCAACCAGAGGAGTCTACGTTGATCTGATATTCGTAAAATGAATGTAATCAAAACGTAGCATACAAAACCGACAGGGCGGTATTGAAAGTACTGCCATGCCTGGAAGCAAGCAGAAAGTCCATTTAGTCGTTCAAGTCATTCATGACAGGCGGCCGCATTCCTTGTTCCATTTTTCTGTGGCCACTCCTGCGCATGGGGAGATCACGCGCAGAAATCTTGCATTTTTCTTTGCTCGCAAGCGAACCTTTAAAACCTTGCCCGAAAGTAATTACTGTATCGCGCTATGGAACGTGACGTGTTGATTTATGGCAGTTAAATTGATATTTTCCCGGGCCAAAGTCCATCCCCAGCGAGCGGCCCCGTTCCCGAGGCCGAGATGGATCGATCCGAAGTGTTTTCGGGCCATGCAAACGGTAGCGCCCGGTGAAGTGAGTTGCATCCCATCGAAGGAGAAGCAATAGGCAGCAAAAACCCGCCTTGCAACGGATGGATGTCGTAGCGCGGTAGCATATAAGCTGGCCATTATTTCGTCCCAAGTCGGATGAAATGAAATGGAGGTGAGAAACGATGTACATGGGAACAGGATCGCGCCATATGCTGCAACCGCCTTTTGCCTTTCGTGAGCGTTCACGTAGATGTACCAGCCTCAATACCAACGCCGTAGCCGGCAGAAACGATACCGTGTGTGAGAGCCAACTGCTGCTGCAGTCGAATGTTGTCCGAAGCCTACAGACAAGAAGGCAAAGGTAATGGTGTAAGATATATCAGCGACCAACAGCAGATGAGAACTGGTTTTGCGTCGATCGGTGGAGATGAATTTCAAGCAGCCTTATAACAACCATGGTTCTGGTGTGAAGCATACCGCAACTTACCCGGGATGGAAACGAAGAAGATCGGTTCACAAGCAATCTTCGGTTATTGAAGCAGATGGAAATTAGGCAGAATCAAGTTCAAGTTCTTCTTCGCTATCATCTATTCACATCTTCATCGAACCACACTTACGGGCGTATAGTCGAAACGGGCCAAACTGATCGAATCTTCCGTTCGGTGCTGCAATCAGCATCGAAATGTTCGCCTTGCCTACGCACGAACACCGGTACGCCGGTGAAACTGCCGATAAGTTTTCTGTTTTGCTCTGTCTGTCTTTCTCTCTCTCTCTCTCTCTCTCTCTCTCTCTCTCTCTCTTTCTCCCTCTCTCTCTCTATCTAACACCCTCATCTTCGGCGGTCCCATTGCACTATGCACACACTACAACCACACCTATCAGATACCAGTACCATCACAAGAACGAACGTGACGATCATCTCCATGCAGACCTGAGGCAGCGACGATATTCAGCACTTTGATGCCGCACACATCGTCGAGCTGCAAACAACTTAATCAAAGTCAATAAACTCGACGCCGCGACGAGCTAAAGCGTTCCTATCGTCGTATTTGCTTCCATCGGTGCTAGACACTGTGAACTGTTTCACGTCTGCTAAGCACCTTTGAAGCGTTTCTCTTTCGGCCATCCCTTTCTTCACCGAAACTCAAGCACCTTTTTTACAGCTTTCTATGCTCTCTGCTCAGTTTGTAGGAACACATAATACATTGAGACATAAAAACACACCATCAACAAGCAAACAACGGAAAAGCTAAATAAATAGACGCAAGACTATGGGTATGTCTCGAAACGTGTGAGAGTACGCATTGCTGGAAGATGGATTCGTTCCAGAAGAGGAGAAGAATTTCATGCAAAACAACACAGAATATAGAGAGAAACAGAGCGAAAGAGAGAGCAAGAGAGAGTTTGCTCTTCTTTATTCGGTTTAACTATTCAAATTTTTAGAGTACATCTCGAAAGTCTGAACGATACAAATAGTATCACTAGCAGAATGCTTGTTTCCGGAATGACTTATATATTTGCGTATGATCTTTAAGTAAATTTATATCGGTGATCTATGAACCAGTAGCGAATCAACAGCGAATGTTTTGCCATCTGAATTACGTGACTTCTGCAAGAGTAATCAATTATACATGTACATACTAATGCAAGTACACATACTAAATCATTACCCACTCCTAATAGTTTATTGATATAGACTGCTAGTAAAAAATTAAACAAAGAAAATTGACATTCATTCCGTTTCATCCTTGTACTAACACTGCAATACGGCATCTGTTATGTCGCCTTCGAAACAACGAACGAAACGATTTTGAAAATCAATGCTCGGCGACCGACTCAACGAGATCAGATGGGCGAGCATCGACGACACGCACACAGCGGAGTGCTCAACCGACCATATGACGGTCAAGTTTTTGCATAAGCGTTGCACTCCCAGTGCTGTATCCATTAATGTCGGCGTGTACCACCGTGATCACGGCTTTTGCTACAGCTTCCATACGATCGCTTCAAGGGATCAAAACGTGAGAAAATTAAGTCATGGACGACCACATTCGTTGCTGCGGTCGATCGATTGGTCTAGAAATAGTATGCACGCTGCTATGATTAACTGACTCATGCCACAGTAAAGTGAGGCGTGCAAAACATTATCTTAACAGTGTCGGAAACAGTAGTGCAGGTGATGAATGAAGATTCTGACTTCTGTCGAGTTAGTAGTTCCAGTTAAATCCATAAAAGTTACTCGCAAGCTAGCAACACACACTTCCCACTATTCCCATTCGTTACGATGAGTATACCGCGGACTGTCAAAAAGTGAAGGGCATTACCAATTAAAGGACACACAACGGCAACATTCACTGGGATTTCCCCTGTTTTCAATCGCCGCAAATGCAATCCAGCGGAACAGGGCAAACATGGATGGACGGTAATTCATGTGCGCCTTGTAGTAAGGTTTGTGCACAAACCGCTTGAGTTATGTCTCGTTACTGCCGCTGCACTCGTGGTTTTGCGATCACAAATCACAAGCATGACAAACGATTTTCGTCGCTTCGAAGTGTGCGTGCCCGAAGCCTCAAACTCAGCCGACGCTAGCGTACAATGTCGAGACTGAGTTGAGTATCAACTTTTGAAAAGCACTCGTTCAAAAGGGGCCTTCTCGCGAATTGATCGTTTATTTTCGTTGCATATTTTTGGATGTATTTATTTATTTTTCGAATCGACAGACGTCACCCAGTGTTGGCACTGTGCGGTTTGGGCTTTTCAGGTTCAGGTTGGTATATTTTTTTTATTGTTCAACTAGCTCCAGCAGCAAGACGCTCGAAGGATCGTTCTCTTGATCTTCTTGTGCTGGCAGACTTTTCCTTCGCAGCTTCCAACAAAACAACCAACTACCGTATTTAGCCAGATTGGCCCGCCAGAGTTAAAAGCGGGCAAGCCACGTTTACTTTATATGGTTCCTCTGGAAACTGGCTACTTTAGCTTCTGCTTCTGCCGCTGCTGCTGCTGCGGTTTGGTCGTTGGCCATGCCTTGCCACGCAACGCCTATAAGCGTATTATGCGATGGGCCTCGAAGCATGCTGGCCGAGTGTACCCCCACTCCAACACTTCCCTGCCAGCCACACACCTTCCCTTTCCCCGTCCTCCACGCATTGTGCTCATGTCGCCGATCGCCATCTTTAATGCACCTTGGCCTACCGCGTGATCCTTTTCTGAAGTGTAACCGCCCGAAGCTGGCTGCTTCCCGCAGAGTCATTCCAGAATGGTATGAGAAAATGTTGGTGCAAAAAACACTCAGACACACATACACCTAAAAATTCGAGCACACGAGAAACCCCCTAAACAGACATCCTTTTCTTGCCATTCGCGGAGCAGCGCGCCACCAGAAGACGAGCGTGACGGCGGCCAGTGTGCAAAACGCATCCCACGAACCAGAGAGAGAGATACCCCGATGGCTGGCTAAAGACACGTTGCACGATCGACGCCGCGAAGAGCCGCGAAGAGTATAACGAGAGAAACTGGGAAAAGATTCGCCAAAACGTTCGCTAAAAATGCAAGTACGGCAACGGCCTGGCGCGGAACGAGGTACGGCGGAAGGATAAGCGGATGCGCAGGGGCGGTAATGGGTAAGGAGGAGGGGAGGAGGAGAGTTAAACTTGTTCGCAAACTGGCTCCAGCCAGTCCCTCTGTGGCCGCCCGTCTCGCCCTGCTTCTGGAGCATGGTATGCGTCGACTCGCCGCTCTTGCCACCCCACACGCATACGAATGCAAACGTGCTCCTTCAGGTCGCTAACAACCTACGTTCGTTTGACCTCTCGGTTGCTGCTGCTGCTGCTGCTTGCAGAACACGTTATCTCTCGGAACATATGCATAGGTATGGCGGATTGTGTATGCGATCTCTTTACACACGATCTCGGGCTTTCTGCAATGCGAAATGTCAAACCATCTCAGCTTTTTTAGAGCTTGCCTCGTGTGCTTTCGAATAAATCAACAGCGACATCGATCGAAAGAGGAATACTTTTTGCGATCATGCAGAAAACAAGAAGTACTGCTTCTACATTCACGGTCCGCACTGTGATATCATTCCCCGTTTGGCCCCATTTCACAGTCCTCACTGTGCCAATAAGCATAACTGCCTCACTTACAAACAAGCAGTGGTTCGAGTTTCCTCACCACTCAGTGCTTGATTGGATAATTTTTGCAAACGCTCTTTTCCTTCGGCGATGTACATGGCGCGGCTCACTTGTCCCATACATATGCACGTCACTCATCGTCATGTGGAATCCAACCTTTGCGTCCGTGCAATTATCAAATGACCATTTGTTCCACGCAATAACTTCCACCCCCTACGATCCACCTTCCGCTCATCCACCTTCAAAGCTGCAAAGCGTCTCGTCGGAGTCTCGTTAAATTTCCTAAGAACTCTTCCCCCGTTGACGACGACCCGAAGACGACGGACAGATACTTTTGGGGTTAAAACGGTAATTAAATTCAACACCCCAACGCTCCCGGCGTGCGGGCATTCGTGTCCCCGAGGCATGCACGACTCGAGGCGATACGCACGACTGAAAGTAGCACGAGAGAAGACCCGCGAAGCAGGATCTCATATGAATGTAAAAACAAACACACAAAAAAACACGGCATGCGAGAAGTGAGGGACTACCGAGAGCTGATAGAATACATATCAGAGTGTAGTGAATGTGCAAACACACGAAAAAAAAGATCAATGCAAATGAAGCACAACTTTGTTTATGTCGCCATTCCAGGACATTGGAAAGTTTTACGACCACGATAATGGGGCCACGCGGAGCGAATGCATTAGTCTGCATGGTTCATCACTTGATTGCCTGATCGTTAAATGAAAAAATACAAATTATGCATAAAACATATGCCCTTTATCACAATATTTACCGACGCTACTCGTAAATCATAAATTCAAGGGCTCCGCGAACCGCGTGCATCATCGCTTATTACGAATCAATTGAGCGGAGCGATTAAACATTTTGCTAACGTCAACAAAGAAGAAGCATTCCCGGGCGACGCATCATCGCACAGACCACTGTTCCGAGTGGCCCACCAAATACCTTTGCAAGCGGGCACGTACAACACCACGACACGGAGCCAGCGCTCGCCACCACAACCACCACCAGACACCAACGGAGGCACGAAAACATAAACGGCAGCGTCATCAAAATTAAATCGTTTGCTCCGGTCAATTTTGCAAAATTGCATGAGAACAACAGGAACAACAAGAAATAAAGAAATCACAGAGCAAAACAAACGTGTGCCCGTGCGTCCTACTAAAAGGGGAAACCGATTAAGAAGTGCAAATAATAGTACATGATCCCGAAAACAGATTTAAAGCCTAGCATCTGCTGCTGGCAATAATTGCCACGTTCGATGTTCGACCCGATCCGGCGGACCCGATGCCACTTATAACGCCGAAGATAAGTCTGCTTAGTGTTCGGCGCCCTCTCTCCTTCTATTTACCCCAACGCGTTCTAAGCAACGCTTCCCCCCGAATGGGGCAGCCTTTATACCGTGACCCTTGTGGGCCGCCTGACTGACCGAGGGCGTTTTGCGAACCGGCGATCGTAGCTTATAATAAACGTTGCGCATAATAACAGGGCAACGAACATCTGACGACCAGACTCATGGGAGACTCCCGCATCTTGGACGGCGATCGATGAAGTGTCGCTTTTTCGGGTTTCTTCTGAGTTTTTTTTTTTTTCGTTGGTGGATACTTCATCAATTTTGGATCGTCTGAATGACAGCGGAAAGGCGGTGCAAAGCTCCGTCGACTCGATGCGATGAGTCAACCGAGGCGCTCTGCGAATAAATAAACTCGAGAATGTCCGGAATGTTGGGGATTTTTTTTTTCAATTTATGTTTTTGCAAAAGGGGTTTCTTGCCTGTGTAAATTCAGAAGATTTCGGTGGAAGTTTCTAGTCCACCCAATGTTCAGTGCGGAACCGCACGGACACCCTGCGATAAACCGTGAGTATAATGAAGTGCTTTGAACATAATATCATCAAACGTCTGCGTTGGCGGTGCGGTTGTGAAATTAATACCTCTCCATCACACGCCACCTAGCGACAGAACGGAAATTGTTCTCCAGGCAACAGGCCGGCGACGCCGCCTCGTGGGCAAAAAAAACAAACGATCCCCTACTTTCCCAAATTTGTCAACCAAATACACACATTAGCATATACCTGCCGTTGCCGTGGGGCATTTTTTGTCGGATTAGTGTCGTGACGGATCGGATGATGAAATATTGTCTAAACGTGCTACATACGGCTACACCACTTTCTCTCACATTCCATCATCTCCCCCCTACGCCGGTAGTAATTTCCACTAGCAGCACTAGTGAATCAATGTGTTTATAGTGTTGTAAAAATTCCTATCTAACGTTTTCCCTGTTTGCAAGCACGTGCGAGACTCTCATTGACGATTTTTTAGCACCTTCGCCGACTGTAGGAACCCGGCAGGGAAAAAAACTTGGGAAAACCCAAAACGTGCTCACCGAAATTCGATTCATGCTACCGGTGTTGCGGATAACCAACAAACAAAACAAAAAAAAAACATCCCCGACCCAGCAACGGAACGCATGGCGGATAGCGCCGCGATCGTTTTTATTCATATATACGTGTATTCCTTTCCTACAGTGAGCATAATAAAGGAGGCTTCGTTCAGGAGACACCCGTCTCCGATCGGAGCCGGCAGCTCGTCCCCGTGGCACCTCTCATGGTCGTGCGTCTGCCTCCTGCCTACCAGCGCCATCATACGCGGCCTACTTTAACCCACACCCCACACACTCCGACCAGACGCGGCGCTGTTGGATGGATTTCTCGATCACGCGACGCATCGCATCTACGCATGATTATGTGTCATGATTTTTTCCCCCCCATCCAATTCTCGCTTTTATTTTTTGTTGGTGTTCTGTTGTTGCTGCTTCTCGGCGTCCGTACGTTGTCTAGCGTCGTGGCACGCACCGTAGAACAGAAGCTTCGACCCGATAAAGAGACCGCGGCGGGCGGGCCGTCCGCCGTCCGTTGCACGCGCCAGTGTTGCCAGTCAGCTCCATCGAGCTCCATCGGCGGAGGTGTTACGACGCGTTCACTGCCGGAACGAGACGAAACCGGTCCCCCTCGGCAGTGGCCCGAAAGAAAAGCCAGCAGCCACGCCGATCGCGATCTCCGTCGCGGGCGAAGCTTACGTGCGCGTGGGAAACGCACGCCGCGCAGCGGAGGCTCCAGCCCTGGCCGCCCACCCAACCCCACCACCCCATTCCAGAAGCGACACGCAGGAAAGCTAAGGAATTCCACGCATACACGCGCAACGCTGGAGCCCACACTGGAAGGCACTCACCGCCGGTCACTCACTCAGCCACTCACTTCTATGCTCTCGGCGTTCCGCACGCATAAAAGCATAGCGCCGAACGT
The DNA here is from genome assembly GCA_000349145.1 of Anopheles dirus. Taxonomy (NCBI): domain Eukaryota; kingdom Metazoa; phylum Arthropoda; class Insecta; order Diptera; family Culicidae; genus Anopheles; species Anopheles dirus. The sequence continues at coordinate 6,870,971 of KB673645.1, forward strand.
CGGCTCTTTTTCCAGCAGCACTGCGACGCCTCCATCCCTTTCTGGCGCGTGCGTTTTGGCGCCCCGCGCGCTGGAAGTATGGGTGCGTGGTCCAGCATGTACGTGTGTGTGAGTGTGGGTATGGGTGTGCTAGCATCACCACCACCACACACAGGCACGGGGCAACGCGCGCGCGTCCCCCTCTTGGAATATGCGGTGTGCGCGCTTCGACGGCGAGCTGCTCGGCGCGTTGCATTCAATTCGAACGGGTCCGCCATCCAGTGTGGAATGGATTTCGCATTCCCCGCGGCTTTCTCGAGCATGAGCGCGTAGTGCGGATCCTCATCTCAGTACTTGGAGCGACGACTCTGCAGCTTTTCGCGATCGTGTAAGTTCGCGGACCGCGTCTGTGTGTGTGTGTGCGTGCCAGTGTGTTGCCGCTGTATGTGTACCTGGTCTGTGTGCAGGTGCATGTGTGTGCGTCTGTGTGGCCGCGTGATCTCGCCGAAGATCCGTTAATCGGTCCGATCTCCCGCGAAGAAGTCTTCTACTGGAGTGAAACTCTGTTCGTCATATGAAATCTCGCCGTGTGCTCCGTTTAGTTTTTGCTTGCCGCCGTCGCCTTTGTCAGCGCGTGTATTAGAAGTAGGTAACCGTCCGTGCCGTCAACCGTGTCGATGCCACATCTGTCTCTTGCCGTCCTGTCTGGCTGGCTGTTCTGTCTTTCTGTCTTGATGAGGTTTTTTGTTGGTTTTCATGCCCGCTCGCTTATGTTTCTTTTTTAAAATGGTCCGCCGAGCCGATCGGCATCTTCGAGACATCCATTCGAAAAGACGCCGAAAAGACAACAGCGTATGTGTGCTAGGTGCATATAGCAGGCGTAAAAAAAACAACGTAAATGTACCACCACCATGTGTTTCCATTTGTTGTTAATAAAAACGGCAAAACAACAAACCATCCCCGGCCAGCCAGTGCCAAAGCATGCGTTCCCGTTGCCGTGGCAACCTGAAGCTGTACGGTCACGCAGTGCAATAAAAATGCCTTCGAGAGGTTGATGCATGTGCCGAGAGAATCTGCAAATAACACCAAATGTGCGTGCGTGTATATATATATGTGTGTGTGTGTTATTTTAACAAAAATAACTATTAAAAATACACGGCAATAGTTGTTTTTGCGTCTGCAGTGTCAGTGACCGCAAATGTGAAGTAAAGAAAACAACAAGAAATATAAAAACCCGATAAAGCAGTGCTGCGTTTGGTTCCGCGCTTGTGGAGGCCGTACAGTTGACGTTCTTTTTTATATAGAAGTAAAATACTCTGTTACCCGTTGTGATATACATCGTACATCGTTTTCATTGATTGTTAGTCTGTTTCCATACAGTGTATATAAAACCACCATATTGGAGATACGACTCCGGTGATCGAATGTGCATTAGTTTTATGTGAGTTTCGATTGTACCGGGTGCAGAACAGGCAGCAGTTTACAGCTGTTAATCGAAAGTAAATAAAATATCGATACCAAACACAGAACACATCCGGTTCCCGGTCGATACGCCAGAAGTATAGTGTATCTCACCGGGCAAGTGCTTGATGGCCAACGGAGCAGCTGCTGACCCATGTTTGAATGCGGCGCTATTGACATTCTTTTGAGAAACTTCGTAGCAAAAGAAACATGAATGCTTTAAGTGAACAATCCCTAAACTGTTTGGTAATATTCTGCTCTCTACCTGCTGGTTTGCTAAACGCGACGCTCCCAAAATCGTACCAGGACAGCAAACCTTACATGGCACCAATACACACGCAGAACGTTACAAATAGAAACTATTAGAAAACCTAAAAACCCTAAAAACTGCCAGACACGCCACGACGCGACCCTCCAGTAATTGTACCCGTCGTCCTACCGGGGGACATAGGGACACAACCCACCAACACACGGACAGCTCTTCCCGCAAGGACGATACCGATTTAACACACCCGGACTCGAAACGACTCAAACGAGGGGGAAAGCGAGTGCTGATGAAATCGATGCGTTCATTTTTCGTACACTTCCTTCTCTCGCGGCGGCGGCAAAAACTGTGTTTCAGAGGGGAGGAGGTCAACATTGCGTTTCCACCATTCGGAAGGGGCGAAAAACATGCGCTGGAAACTGGAACCGACCGGAATGCGACGCACACGTGCGTTGTGTTGCTGGTTCCACGCCTGCGAACAACCGCGAAGGAATGGGATGGACCATGTTTTGCAATAAGATGAAATGGTTATGATGAAATATTGCAATGCGATCTCGTCATTATATGATTTAGGCAAAAACATAGACAAAACTACTCTGCGGGCAAAAGAACTATCAAAACTGAACTTTTTGTGTTTCGTGTACACGCTTGTGACCTCGAAATCCGGGTAATCATGCTGGAAATGGCTCCGTAACAAAGCTCAATAATAGTGAAGCGTTTGAGATAGGCCGCACCAGCTACCCTGATATCTTGTGTTGTGTGATGTTAGGGCAGATGAATGCAGCAGCAACAGCACACTGGAATGAACTGCAGTTTTCTGCTGGTACGGTGAGGTTGTAAAAATCCTGCCCCACGACGATGCGTCGTCGTGCATTCGGCGTTGACTTTGTACCCTGATGCTAAGCTAAAGGTTGTCACGAACCACAGCCGGGGTTGCGCATCTCGTCGCTGTTCATTCAAGTTTCCCTGCCCTTATCCCTGCCGTGTGCAACCTACATTCGCGATGCGATTTCTTTTTTGCTCCTCCCCTATCCGAGTGTTGCTAGGACAACATCGTTTCTAACGACAGCCTTGTCGTGGTTTATTTATCTTGCTATTATTTTCACTGCACGTAAATGACACTTTCTAGTCAACTTGTTAGGCATAGGCTCGAGAAAGGTGAGGGCTGTCTACCAAGCGTTTTTTTTTAAATAATTGCAGGTCATTTTTGCAGCACTATCGTACCCACCGGTACCTAGTTATTTACGGTTGATTAACGCCCGAGAAGTGGAGCAATTATCACAACCAAGATTCCTCCTGCAAAACACGCTTTGCCCGTTCGCGCGTGCGGTGTGCCTGTCAGTAAAATACGAGTGTATTGCAAAACCAACTGCAAAAGACAGCGTGCAGCAAACAAACACACATGCCCCGTTAATGGTCTCGTCGACTAGCCAGGAAAAAAGTGTCACTCCTGGCGGAAAATAGTGCTGATGCTTTTTTTCCGCTCATGCCCTAGCGAAGAGAGCCCAAGCACGGCTTTATTTTTGTTTTGCATATGTGTGGCTTTTGTTTTTTGTTACCGAGGTGTAGTAAACAAAAGGGTGGTTTCTTGTTGCGAACACTTGATGAGACGCAGCCCTTATTTCACAACAGACATAGACGCATCTTTTAAGAAAGATTGTGCAATAAAAGCAGAGTAATAGTTTTCCTACTACTGCGCGATCATTATTTATTGCGATTCTGAGATTTCAAAACTCGTCATGCGTACGCCCGTTTTCGAAGCAGCAGCATTGCAAACTGATGATCAGCAACAAAAAGAAATGTCACTGCTTTGACTCTCGCGCCTACACCACAGCTAGCCTCGCGTGGATTGTGTCATATGGTCGCGCACATGCACATGCATTGGGAATATTTATTTACCTTTATTTGTTGTGTTTATTGCACCAGAACCAACCGTCGTCACTGTCGTCAACTCTCTACTGTAGCCTACTTCGTCGTGGTGTTGGTGGCAGGCTTTCAAACCATCAAGCGTGTCTGCGATGCATCCCTTTATGCATTGCATCGGACGAACGGCATTCACAGTTGCGATAGCTTGTTTGGATGCATTAATCAGTTTAATTAAAACCGGCTTTGTTTTGTATGATCAGTTTCTAGCACATGGAGCACCTTCTTCTTTTTTGCCGTTTATAGACTTACTAGATTCATTTTACCGTCATAACCGGGCTAGTCACTCTTGACTAAGAGGAGACGGTCCAGACGGGATCGTGGTAACGGTCCTGCCGTGTGAAACATACACACTCACATGATTCCATTGCTTTCCATCATTATATGGGGTGCCACACTGATCGGTTTAGTATGCAAAAAGACAATGCGAGAAGGCAATACTTCAACAAGCCGCATGACTCAAAACTATAACCAAACAAAGAACGAGTTGGAACTTTGATCTCTCGCTCCCGATTGCGTTGCTACTTTTCCGGTTTTATGCGCCGAAGATCTTGCCGGGATGCATTCTCCCGGGCCCGGGCCCCATAGATTTATCAGCCTGGCAACAAAGAGCCAGGCTGCGCTCCACCGAACGCCATCATGAAGGAATGCGATGGTAGGAGCCGCGCAGCACAAACAGCAGAAATGATTTATCGTTACAGCACCGTGTGCGCGCTCTTCCCGCCGCCAGAGTAATGGTACAGTCGGTTTCCCGATTCCCGTTCCGATATGATGTCGAACGAACGAAAAATGCCGCAGCATTGAAAAGCGAAGGAACGATCGATAAACGACCGAACAAAGCGAAAGAGCGAAAGCGGGATCACTGGAGGGGGCGGAACGCGAGAGGGAACGAGGGCGATGTGGAAAAAGAAAACATAAGACATACCGAGTGAAGGTAGTAGGATTCTTCCTCCAGCGACCGTCAGCCCAGAAGAAGCAGTGCAGCGTGAGGTCGACGGACGGTCGCCATATTGTCATGTTTAACGATCGTGGATCCGAGCGGGCTGAATAAATTTCAAACTACCGACGATGAAAATGGGTAAAAAGCGAAGCAAGATTGAACTTGTTTCCACAATATGGAGGTTATCTGGTGTTTCGTGATGACTCTCTCGCCCAACTCGTGCGCTCTTCAGCTAAAGCGACGCAAAACGACTACAGGCACAGGCCGTTGCCTATTGCAATAATTCTACATCGCGTTGTTATGACACTTCAACCGACGTTCCGGACTCGCATGATAACCTTTCCAATGCCGTCTGAGATGCTGCTGAGATCTTATCAAAACTAGTATCGACTATGAAGCATTGCTCTTGACGTGTTATTGAGATTGTCACCGAGCTGACATTCAGGAGAGAAATGTTCTAAACATTCCAACGATCATGAGGCGTTCGCTCTTATCAGCATGACCCTAAATATTGTGCCTTAACCAGATTACGTTCACTCCGAGACACGTATTGGAAGCGGAAATTTCCGTCCCTCTTCTGATCACTTCCGACACTCCCGTTGCTGTAGCGCCAAAGCACATTCATGAATGGAAAAAAGGTTCTACACATTTTCCACTGACCGCTGAGCGGTGGCACCCGAAATGCCCTTGGAATGAAGTGAACGAACATGCTTCGTGTATTCCCTTTTTCTCACCTAATTTTACTGAAACAAATGCATGCAACCTGATAGGTCGCTACCGGCTAATTGACGATGACACGACCGGTGGGAAAACCCGATAAGCAATTCATTCATCGCGATCGTGTTTCTCACTGGGTGGGCATGAAACAATACCGAACGAGTGAAAATTTATGACTTCCCTCGCGTTGTCCACCGAAACAACACCACGTGCTAGGCCCACAGCATCACACACCCCGGTCGTACATCTTTGGGTGCGTCTGTTTTCGCGCTCACCCGCGAATACCGTGTGTCATGTGTCACTCGAGCTCGAGCCTCGACTGATCTACAACACATCACATGGAGCACAACAACGGCGTTGCGCTCGCACGAACGCACATCCGTCCAGAACGGCTCCCGGCCCAATTAAAAATGTGCAAAATAATCGTGAGACTCCCATTATCAACACCAAAATCCGGCAAAAGTGTGCTGTAGAGTGGCTCCTCGAAAACAGATGCGTCGGCTTCAGGTCGGAAAAAAACAAACGAAAAGCTGATCGTGACTGGGAGAGATGATAGGTATTTTTAACGGGCCCATGCCATTTGCCAAGAGTCTGTGCGGTGTCCGAACTGCGCGTGTATGTATCGCGTTGCGCAATGTTTATGTGCTGTTCAAATTTGAACAAAGCGCAGAGTAATCTAAATGGGAAACAAATATTTGGCTAACTACTTTGGACGATTTGAAAAGCGAACTGTCTGACAAAGAAAACACTTAAATGAATTCATCTGGTTCGGCGTGCTCTGCAAACGCTGGAGACTGAATTATATTAGACTTCATTAATTTTACCACGTGGCTTGATTTAGAACAAATCTAGCTTCATCGTGGAGGCAAAAGATGTACTTTTTATAAGAAGAGTACAGTACATCGGTAATGTTTTTATGCTCCTTTAAGTAAGTGCCTAATGCGTCCAATACTTCAACACCATGTGGGTTCTACATTCAGCATCAAAGAAAAAGTAAACGAAAAGCGTAACGAAAAATAATGCTTACGAAAAAAATCGTGCACATCTCTCGCACGATCATCGCCGGAAACGGATGTGGTACGCTTCTTCTCCTGCTTTTCAATCTTTACGCAGTCTTTCGAGCTCATTGCTCCTCACAGAACCATTTGAAATAAAAGGGTCGTCGAATAGGGGTTTATACTGCCAGATGCGTCTTACCACGAGCAGATGTTTCTGCTTAGCTAGATGTGCATTCCATTGTGTGTATATAGTTTTTAGCCTGTTTCATTAACTTGATTCTTTACTCTACTAGACACGATACTCTCAATTTTACTATTTTGGCGGTGCATTTCTCCCCTTATTTTTGAGCATTTTATACCAATGTCTCATCAAACCATTTATATTTCTAGCATTTTATACCATTGTCTCATCAAACCCGCAACGCTACCACCCCATTCAATACCACAAAACCGCAAATGTGCTCAATCCACAGCGAACCCGTTACATCAGAATTAGTATTCAGCTCGTTGATATAGGAAGGGAGCAAAAAAAAACTTGCCACCCTTAATCCATCCGCCAACCGAACAGGCAGGTGTGCTCGGTTCAGCAGCCCTAGACAACAAACCGTACCGTCACGATGACACTTGACAGAAGCGATCGTTCGCGGTCGTATGCGCGACTGCCAAACGCAATTATCCGTGATTCCACGTACTGCATGGGGAATGAATTGGATTAGAGGAGAACCGCGCGCAACCTTGGGTGATGGATTGATCTGGTAAAACAATGGATTTGACATTGAAGGTGCCGCTGCATTTTGCGCTGTCAGATACAACTAGAACAAGTGACTTGAAAAAAACGAACCCTAGGGTAATCAACTGACCGTTGTCCGCCCATATGCAAACCCTCCAACGGGAACTGATTCGTAACGATGTATTCCAACAGCCATGAACGGATGGACAGACAGTTGTGGTGTCGATCGTACCGATGAAGTAATACATTGAAGTTGCCGTACGCATGCTATAACCGTGAAGCTGATGATCTCGATTAAACCACATTCAGCTGGATCTAATTATACGCCATTTCATTTCTTCCTGCAGCTTTGCAATAGCTACTACTGCCTTTCCTTAGTCTACAGCGGAACTAGCGATCATTAACATTTAAGATGGCTGTGTTTGGACTCGTCTCGGCTGTGGCCGGATTTGTGAAGGTGCGCTACCTCCACGACAAAGCCATTATAGATAACATGGTGTTTCGGTGTCACTATCGCATCACCAGCGCAATTCTGTTCGCCTGCTGCATCATCGTCACTGCGAACAATTTGATTGGCGATCCGATTTCCTGCATCAACGATGGTGCCGTGCCCGGCCATGTGATCAACACGTACTGCTGGATCACCTACACTTTTACGCTTCCCGGGCAGCATGGCCGTAAGATGGGTACAGAGGTAGCCCATTCCGGGCTGGGAAACGACAACCAGGAGCGGACGTACCACAGCTACTACCAGTGGGTGCCGTTCATGCTGTTCTTCCAAGGTCTGCTGTTCTATGTGCCCCACTGGATTTGGAAGAACTGGGAAGAGGGTCGCATGCGCATGATCACCGAGGGTATGCGTGGTGTCTCGACCGCAAGTCCTGCGGAGCGTAAATCGCGCCACGATCGCCTGGCGCAGTATCTCTTCGACAGTGTCAATACACACAACACATACTCCTTTGGGTACTTCCTTTGTGAGGCGCTCAACTTTGTCAATGTGGTAGGTGTCGAAGGCAGCATTTACACATCACTCGAATTCAAATATCTCTAACATCGTTTTTCGATTTCCAGGTGGGCAACATCTTCTTTGTAGACAAATTCTTGGGAGGAGCATTCTTAACTTACGGTTCCGATGTGCTCAAATTCTCCAACATGAACCAGGAAAATCGTTCGGATCCAATGATCGAGGTAAGAGTTTTTTTTTCATTACTTAGCAAAAGATTACTTCTGAACGGTTTAATTTGCTCTACAGATTTTCCCAAGGGTCACCAAGTGTACATTCCACAAATATGGCTCCTCAGGCAGTATTCAAAAGCACGATGCGCTCTGCGTGCTGGCGTTGAACATTTTGAATGAAAAGATCTACATTTTCCTGTGGTAAGTTTATCGCGATTATCGCGACAGAAAAGAACAAGGTGTATGTAACGTACCATATAAACTAAACACTATTTAACTCGCACAGGTTCTGGTTCATTGCCCTTGCGGTCGCATCCGGTTTAGCCATCATCTACTCCGCTGCCATTGTTATGATGCCAACGACGCGAGAAGCCGTTTTAAAGCGTCGCTTCCGCAAAGCTAACCCTAGTGACGTCTGCAACCTTATCCGCCGTGTGCAGATCGGCGATTTCCTCATGATTCATCTACTCGGCCAAAACCTCACTGTCACCTCGTACGGTGAAATGCTACACACCTTTATCAATATGCTGGAAGAAGGACGACCAATCTCGGGCGACACACCTTCGGCGCCATCAACGCTCGAAATGGCACCCATGTATCCGGCAATCGAGAAATACGGTAAAGAAACTGAAACATAACCCCATCCACCACCATGCCAGAGAGTTATAGAATGTTTAGGCTCTAAAGATCTACGCTAGCTGCAGCTTTCTGGCACCGCGGTTAGATTATCCTTTTAGAAACCCCTTTTTAGACTCTCACCCTCTCCGCCTCTCCCTTTTCCAATTCCATAATGGCATAGCCCTAGATATGACCTTCCGTAATTGGTCCTATTAGTCGAGTCCCCCCAAAATTGTCACTCCCAAGGCACGCACTCATATAAAGGTCCCCCTAAAATGATCTACACCTAGTTCGAAACACCGGAGTAATGATGCATGAGTAGAAAGTAGCGATTAAGAGAATCTGGTGCCACTTGCCCCGTGCGTCAGACAGTTGTTGGTCAAAATTATCATCATATTCTTGCTAACTTAACACACATTTATTTCCAATTTTTGGACCATCTCTACCACACGCAATCATCTCAACGGCACCGTCATCGGAAATTATGAACGATTTGCAACAAAATATAACAGACAAGGAAAAGGAGGTATTACACCAGGACTACGAAGCGTAAGAAATGCCAGCAGTAGTGCGTGAGATATCGTGATCAGAAACATACGGTGTGGCGTTACGCACAATCGTCGAATGATCAAGCGCGCCCGCCGTTTTGCGAAGGTGTAAACGAGGAATTGTATTTTTAGATAAACGATCAAACTACTTCTCATTTTTTAAACTAAAAGTAATCATCCTAAACAAACAACAATTAAGATACAATTAAACTGTAGGTAACATTGCTGCGGTCTCATGCGGATTCCACAGTTTCGTAATTGATGAGGTTAATCGTCAAAGTAATCAGTAAATTTCGATACGATTCGCTATCAAAAACAAAACAGGCCAACGATAGAGTCGTTTTTTAAAAGGTTTGCACAACTAGAAAGGGGCAACCTCTGCATCGGATGGGGGTTTCTCCTTCCGGTAGGTAGTGTAGTAAAAAAAAGCAACAGAAGACTGTCAAGTGGTGTACTATGTGTTTATTTTATTATAATAATTCAACTCTTTGCAACACTGAAATCTATTTTATCAATGTTTTAAACCAATTTTTGAGCAACGTCCAAATTTTAGAATTTGTGTTTTTAAATCTTCAAAACACGAAGGAAATGTAGATAGCAATCGAAATCATGAATCTCTTGTCCTTAAGCGGCTTTGATGATGCACAATGAACAAAATTGTTTAAACAAGATAGTGGCTAACACAATCTATATCAAACGCCATAGTCCGAAAACATATGCATGTTATAAGCAAAAAAGACTATACAAATAATGCGAAACTAACTATCATACAACATACAGATACAAATTTAAAGCATTTTAACGTCAACGAAGAAGAATTAGAACCTCTTGCAGTGAAACCACGCACTCAAATCTTAGATTTTAGACGTCTTTTATCTCATTTTACAAACAAATACGTTTAAAAGAAGCTGCCTTAAGACAAAAATAGGTATTGTATCGCTTTGTTGGATTATGGCAAAATATCTGTGCATACAACTTGTAGCTCACAGATCAAGGAGAAGGGATTACGTGAAAAGAACTTAAAAGTAAAAGAAATTTAAAAAAAATCCTGCATCTACTTCCATATTTACAACATCGCTATGAGGTATGTTCATATTGTCAATCAATGTTCCATAAAGCAAGTCCAGTCATTGGAAACGAACTTGATCAAGGAAAATGAAAACAAACTCCTCGCGTTACAAATTTTGAGCCAATTGATAGTAATGAAGACAACACGTAGATTTATAGCTTTGGTAGAAAGGTAGACGAGACGAATAACATTGCTGTCGATTTACCGAGCTCAGAAAGTATATTAAGAAGAAAGTATAAGCAAAAGATCGGAAATACATACGAAATCATAAGCAATAATGCGATAACGAGTAGCTTCGGCAAGGATTTTACACTTGCCCGGTTGTCTGAAGTTATCAATCGAATACATCTACTCGGCTGACAGCATAGTGACACGAGAAGGAACAGGGTGTGGACAGAAAGGAGTGTGGAGTAGAAAATTGGGGATCAAGAATGAGAGCAAGAATGCTTGCGTACTCTAATTGTGATTACATTGATAAGATTAAGAGAAAACTAATAAAGCTGATCTACATTTTGAGGAACCAATCGTGTCAATTTTACATTTTGCAGATATGGCCTAGTGCTTTTGCAACTAATAATTACAAATATAACAGTAAGAAAACAGCTTAAAATATCACAAATATTCCCTTTGGAAATCTATGATGTTGTCTATGTGAAGTACCGATACACGGGATTGATGAAAGCATATGACAAATAATCGGATACATGTGGCGAGAAATGCGGCGAATCTAGTGCAGGAGTTTCTGATTTCGCCAACCAAACTATTTTGTGGAATAATTCTGCATAAATTAAAGAATTCCTTGTTCAATAAACAATCACAACACATATTGATGGAAATCACGGATAATCAGATAAGTCAAAGTTTACCTGTATCCACAAAGTACGTTTATCTAATGTAACAATTGCAAACAACACAGGATTTCATCGTCGTGATAACATGTCTTCGTCAATTTCACTTTTTTCATCGATGATTTTGACCTTTGCGAGAGCTGCACCAAAGCGTGTGTGCGTTGAATATAACATTGCATACCCATAGGCGCATTAAATGCCATAAAATATTCTATACAAGTTTGATTCGTTTCAATTGTTTTGTGCATGTAGAATTGTCAGTAGATTGAATATCAATAGAGTATTAAGTAATTTCTGACCGTGAGCGGGCCAGATAAGAATTATTAAGTAATTTACAACATGAAATTTATCTTTTGTAAAGATGTCTTATAGTTAGAAAAAATAGTTTGATATCCCATGGCATCGTGATAAAGCAATGGTATTTGTTATTGGCCTTTGGACCTTTACTGGAGTACATATCTTTTTATATTTTTAAATTTATCTATGTAATGGAATCGATTCAAATTGTCAAAAAACGACTAAGTTAGCGGATCTGCATGATGTGATTGATCAGAGTTTGAAAGGTCTATTAAAAATAAGTAAATGTCAAATCGGACTTATGTTTTTAAATTTGAATCATTCGTGTTTATATGCAGGATAAAGATTCGATAAGCTGCTTGAAAAACAAAAAACCAAGAGTACTCACTGTTGGCAGATTCTTCATTCTTCAAAAAGTCGTAGCACGACGTCAAACCAACAATAAGAAAAACACTCTGGTTCTTCCATTACATACGAACACAATGCATTAGGTCATACTTACCGGTTTCCCCAATCAATTTTTGATATCACTTTCATTTGCAGCTCGTAAGTTTGATCCTGTGTGAGGGTAGAGCTTAGCAGTTCCCGACGACTCTCGAGCAACGCAAGCATCACCTTGCGCAGTGATGTAAATTTGTATTCTTCGCGTTCCTATGGTCCACAAGAAAAGGGAAGAAAATGCATAAGAAAACAGTATCGCCGCAGCATTTCAGCGTCATCGACATGTTTAACATTTGCATACAATCGATGGTATCGGTGATACTCACCACGAATAAACGTTTCCAAATTTCGGACCATTCGCGAAGCACCAGCGTACATTCCGCCACCACCGGATCAACCTTCGAGAGATCCTTCAGATGGATGTACGACTTTGGGAAGAGCCCTACTTTGCGCGGTTTTCGTGGACAGGTGCCACGAAACCAGTACGTGGTTTCCTCAAGAATTTCCACACAGTCGCCTACATCGAGGGCGAGTCCATGCGTCACATCACCGTGCCAGTTGTGTATTGCTAGAAAATAAGAAAATTTTATCGGTTTTATTAAAGCAGAAAACACTATTATTCGATATTTAAAACCCAATTTGTTAAAGAAATTGGGTTTGAAATCTTTTTTGCGCCAAGAGCTACGAACCGGTAATAACAAAGAATTCTTCAAATGTATTCAATGCTTGTATTCACGTTATCATGTCTCAAGAATCATAAATCGCTAGCGAAAACAGTTAGCACATGACAATACTGGCATGTTTGTAAACGTACGTCTTTTAAAACAACAGGGTTTAGTCATGCGCGAACAGCCTTTTGTACACTCACTGTTATTGTTGGACCGACCAACGCAATAAAAGGCCGCTTGATGCAAATGGAAATGGACCGCAAAATTCAACAGGCAATGCTTTTTTTGCGATTGATATAGGTGTATATTCTATTTCAATGATTCCATCTGCACAGGAAATTTAAACAATATTTCTCTGCAATCATGTACACATAGCTATTTTACCACAACATCATCATCAAACTAGATCACCTAGATCACCAAACACAACGAATACTGTATACATCTCTGCTCGAAAATCACGGCAGTGAAGTTTTATACAATACTATGATACACGATGATGACGCAATAAACGCGAAACTATTAAACACATTCGAAATATTAAACTAACGTTTAAATACTAAATATACTAAAAATAGAATATTCGAAATTGTGAGGTTTATTTATGTTACTGTACACATCTCCAACGATTATAACGTTTGTTATAAACGTATATTTTACTGCCTGCTGCAAATTATGACCATCATAAGCACAAGTAGCAGTTAAACGTGACCGATTCTTGGCCATAACGGAGAATAAATTGGGTTAATTGCTCAAATTCCAACACCATTTGGCTGACAGCAGTCTAGCAAAAACTAGCAGCACATGATCGGACGAAAAACAAAGCCAAATGTATCTTTCGTTCTGGTTCAGGTTTTTTTTTTTGTATAGTATTGCGACTGATCACCCTGCAGACTGTACTGTTTACCTAAGAGTGGATGTTTAGGTCTTGAATAATATAGTAATATGATTGTTTTATCTTTTTAAATATATGTAGGTTCACTAGCACTGGAATGTTGTACATAAATATATTATCTCTATAAGAGCTATACTGTGATATACCATCGTCAAAAAATAGGTAAATTTTACATAGAAACATGTAAACACGGAGCATAAGACAAATATTTATTGTTTAATATGATAATTGGTAAAAAAAACACCTTTTACATTAAATCGATCGATCATTCAAGCCACGACAGAGTCACATGTCGGTTGTAGGCATAATTATATGATCATAAAAATCTTATTGAACGGATGTCAGAGCCACTGTACTGTTCACTTTCGTTAGGACAATCGTTAAAACGTTTTGCCGTTAAGTAATGTTTAATGGATTAAAATAAAACGGGGGTTCAAGAATGTTCTAGCTCCTGTAACGTTGTATTCTTGCTTTGCTCCCAATATCGTTGGAGCCTTGCGTTTAAGTAATCCGAACAAAGTTGAACTGGAACGAAACTGGAATGCATAAAAAAACAAACCAGCACCACTTTACGCGCATCCTGAAACATCTGCATTTGCCTGCGAAGCGAAACAAACGTCAAACCGGAAATAAGAGATCCATAATTCACATGCTGCCCGATCCACAGCTCAGCAGCGAGCCCGGACGTAAGACGAGTCAGACACAACAAACCATGCACCAGCATAAACGGAATCCAGAAGTGCATGGAATTATAGTTTTTTATTGTCTTCTCACCAGACGATGACTACTGTGCGTCTGCGTTCTCCGAGGTCCACCGACGTGACGACAACAAGAGCACATACGATGCACACCAACATGCCGACGAGAAGGGAAGGAAAAGCATTGCCGAGTGAGCAAGAATACAAAACAAAGAAACAATAATATACGAGAATAATACTGAGTCTAGCGAATGATGAATTACATTCAAGACAGGGAACTTCATCCGCTCAATCCGCTCAATGGGATCTACCATCGACCTTTGCCTTGTTTCTGTGTGAGAACGGAAGGTGTATCCAGGAGGAGATGCATTACGATAAGCTACACATGTTCGTGTTTCGGTTCCGCAACAAATATCAGAACAACGTTTTCATATATTGAATGAAAAAATACACCATTCACAACTGAAGTTTAGTTTCGAAATTTTGCTAACTCTATTCCAGCACATGCCACTGTAACAACATATTTTTATCCTAACTGGCTTCCCGAGGTCCGATACGTGGTCAGACACACAGATGCAGCCATAGTGCAGTTATTTATAGAATGGAAATTTTGCTTGAAAACCATCGACGCAGAAGCGAACATTAATAAATGAGAGTTCGATGGCAGTGAACATTAATGCCACGCTACAACGGACAGGGTATAAGAACGGAAGTATGCACAGACCGTGTAACCTTGAATGATGGGTTCAGCCGGTATTCTTCTTCACATTCTCAGCTGACCGTGTTTTTTTCACAGCAGATTCGTGGCGTCGATAGCGGCCACTTGCTGATCGATACACTTAGGTTCCAGTATGGCTGTTGAAATAATCACATCAAATTACATACCAGGTCGTGATGCGGTCTAGGAACAGTTCTATGGTTATTTTTCATTCATGAGTTCATGTTCAACGCATAGAACATAGAATATTTTTCCTGTGCACGATGTACACAGAAACGATTGTTATAAAGTCAAATCCTTCTAAAACTGATAAAAAAGTACAAATTGGTGGTGTTTATAAAACACACAAACCAGTGTTATTAGGGGTAAAACACCAATGGCCAACGTAGTCATATCGTTTCTTTTTCTTCGTTGGCTTGACAAGGTGTGCAAGTCCAAGTCTGTTATATATGGGTTTCGTTGACTTGATTAGTAAATAAGCATGCAAATATAGCGTATATATATACATGCATAAATTTACAAAAACTAGTCATAAATGATTCCACCACTTGGACGTTCAAAGGATCTATCCCCACAAACGTTCCACATTATCCAAATGTCGACCTGCTCTAGTATTAATTTCCAATCAAACGGAAAACACCCAAACGATGATAAAAAATTATACACGTACAGACCCGAGCCTAAAATGTCATGCATTCACCGTAGAGGTCACAAGATCTATTCCCGCTACTATCATCGCAGGTAACGGAAGAAATACCAGTCTAGAAAACGAGAGATTTCTGTTGCTGAACAGGTTGAATGACACCGAAGGCACCTTGCCGCACCCGTTGCAGCAGATCATGAACAGGTTGTGATGGCCTTCAACAATTTATCACACAATTTACTGACAATGAATAATGATGTACAATGGGGCATATTTAAATAAGAAAAATATATATAAAAAGCAACGGGAAAGTTTAGCGATCATACCAGTGTTACAGTACATAACATTATACTCGAAAGTGGATCTCTATCCGGATACAACAGATCTACCTACCAAATAATAATTCTACGCATCATTCTGGCCCTTGCCTTCAGGGAGCATTACAAGCCCTTCAAAGCAACAATGCAGTTAAAAATATTTAGACAATATAAAAATGCTTAATGGATCGAAAGTCGCAAACAAATTACGACAATTTTAAGAAAATGCAATGAAATGTAGTATAGCTATTGCAACCTATTTTTAAATTTCTACATGAATGATTTTTTCATAGTGAATGTTTTGTTTTAATAGTTATCGATCATATTATTGCCCATGTATTCAGCCTTTTCATAAAGCAAATTAATGCCTCTGGCTCTGTCTAACATCAAACTATCAAAGATATTCCTACGGTTGCGGATATATGATCTGCTCAAAACATTTCTATACAACAATAGACCTATTGCCTATCGTTTGTTTCGATCCATTGGAAATACGCTGTGCTTAGCTTACCCTTGACCGTTCGAAACAGTGGCATGCATCGATAAAGAACCAGCACTGCCCAACTCTAAAAGGCCCCTACCGGAAGTCACGCATCCGCGTTATCCGTTTCCGTTGCCAACCTAAGTAATCGGAGGTAGCCAAGCAAACGAGCGCTATCGGGTGTTGTACTGAGTTCTTACTTTGCTCAATGTTCAATGGTACATCATACCTTCCAGTAGAAATGTGTACTGCAAGCTAAGACAAGTGCAAATGTTAGTTATAAGTTGTGAAGCATAACGTTGTATCATTGACGGTTAATGGTGGAGTTTCTCTTTGTCATATTCACACCATGATGACGAACAAAAGCACAAAAACACGATAGTGAGATGTTCTGTTTTTTATCCATTTGTCCATTCACACACGCACACACATACGTGAGACCAGTGGATCGCAGATAATGCAATTTCTTTGCCCTTCAACCCATCGTCGACATTCTCCACGGTTGCACCATCATCTTCGCTCAAATGACGACGGCGTCGCACGAATTATTCAATTCTCTCCTCTCACCACACATGTTCTAGGAAGGATGGTGTACACCTCCTACGGATGCTGCGCTATTATCAAACAACAAACACGAAAGCAACATTCTGCTTCTTATCACACTGATCCGATCTGTGGGTTCTGGCACTTTTTGCCAGCATTGCGCTCAACCTGGTACCTGTTTCAAAAAGACGTGTCCGATAATAATCGGTTATCTTTGGTTCGCAAATTTCGTTTACCGAAAAAAACTATTCTCAGGCGATATTATTTAATCAATCGAAACATTAGCACTGCTCGCTCATCGAAAAGCCTGTGTCCTAAAAAACGTCAATTTTTGCTTCTTTCTTTTTGCCTCCACCGTGATGCCGGTTTTGGTTTGTTCGAGGTCTGCTATGACTGATTGGATATCCCAGCGGTTCTTGAATTACTTACCAACCCCATATTTGTTGCTTGTTGGAGACCAAATCATTTTTGGTTTGTTTACTTTTTCTTTCGCTCGATGTTGTTATCGTTCTGTTGGTTCCAGCTCGCGTAGACAAAACAATTCACTAAACGATGGCACTTAACGTATGTTGCCGAAAGCTTTGAATTTGGCTAGTACGGAGATTTTTAGGTTTTTATAATTGGATAGAGATTCACAAGAGATTCATGTTTACACAAAACTTCACAGCATCACTTAACACACCGCTGAGGAAATGATAACACGGGAAAGAAGAAAATGCGTACACTTTATGGATTAAATAGTCGGGGAGAAAACTGCTGAAGTGTGCCAGTGTCATATATGCTTTAAAAATTAAGAAATATCTCACGACACCATACAACAGAACATTTGGTTCGCTTACACTTCCTTATCGCTGTATGTTATTCCATCATGGTATGCAATTTTCTGAAACTCCACTCACTGTTAAGCTATTTTAGGATACATTACATTCACCACAGAATCCACTCTTCCTGTTTATCTCGATATTACACCGCACCGCACAGCTTCTTTTCACATATCTTACCACCTTATCTATTAGGGACGCTTGCAGAGGCGAGGAATTCAACACAAAAATCAATACAGCCAGCATCATCACACCACACTTACACTGAATGGCAAACACAGTTAGATATTACTGAATAAAATATTGTTAAAAAATTGCGGCTGATAATGCAGAATATAACTTCACTGTTTCGAATGCGCTATCTGTGCATTTGTTGGATACAATAACTGCACTGTTTCGTATGCGCTATTTTTGCGAATTACACCAAACAAAAGCTATGTAAAAACACTGGTTTAAACTATACCACACTTTATTCGCTGCACCTGCTCCAGTGCGTTCAACACTTTTTATATAGCCTCCCTTTTTTATTCAAACAAATACACTGTTTACTTGGATGCTGCAATGAACGATGGTCCGTCCGTAAAAACACAAACAAAACGAGACAGCGGCCATTGGGGGCGATGGTCGAGCTAGGAAAATGCTCACTCGGCACAGTAATGCACGCACGTGAAGCGTATTGCACACGCACACACACACACACACGCACTTGCCAATTTTCCACTACCGATAGCGCACTCCAGGGATTTTCCGGCAGCGGGTGCGGCACATCAACATCATCACATCACCGTTCGCAATTTGCATGCAGGGTTCGGCACTGGAAATTAGAGGGATGTTATCACTAGCATCCAATCCTTCTTGGACACTCCTGCCTTGTGTATTTATGTAGGAGAAGGATTATTACAGCTATCGTTCGGAGGATTTGTATCTGCTATCAAGGACGGTATATAATGAGATCTCGCAATAAGCCCGTTTTGACAACCATAACAAAGAATAATAAATAATAAGATCGGTCCGAGTGACGTTTTCCTATCCATGCAACTGGCCTCGTATACAATATGAAAAATGGATAGAAAAACGTCAAACCAAATTTAAAATGCCGGAATCAACAGTGCCTAATACGACACCTCGTATATTAATCCACTTGTCTGCTATCTTTTTCGACACTTTAACATGAAAAGCGGGCTTTACACGTCTGTACATGACCTGAGAACCAGGTGGGACAGTTGTCAAAGTTCTCACTTGGCCGTTCTCGCTTCGATCGTCCTCGAGGCGAGAACGCTGTCAAACCGAATTGTATTTTGATCTAAACTGTTTGGAGTTTTAAAAATATCGTTTTTTTTTTTCAAACAAAAATCCTTGTTTTCATACTGAAAAATATTCAACTATAAATTCAAAATATTCAACAACTTAATTTCGTTTTAAATAGTAGAATTTTTGAAATTTGTGAGGTATCGCGCATGGTATCGCGCTTCTGTGCTGTACGTAGTGAGCAGCAGGCGAGAAACCTCGTTTGACGACGCGAGTCAATATAGGTCTTCTCGCATCATCGTTCTCAGGTCGTTACACGGACATGTAAAGCCCGCTTCAGGTCGTTATACAGACGTGTAAAAACCGCTTGACACCCGGCAACCTATCTGTCAAACGATGTTTTGTTTGCTGTTCGAATTTCGAAATTTCGTTGTTCAAATGATCGGTTATGAATAAATGTTATGCGAAAGTTTATTTTACTTTTTACATGAAGAAACACATGAGAAGTGTAGTGTAAAAGAAACAATGACATATTAAATTAATCAATAGGCTAAGGAACGTGTAAAACTAGACAACGTATTATCTGGTTTTGCATGATGGACCCATGCTAATTTTACTAGTGTTGTTTGCAGACAGTGCAGGTTGTTAATGTACCAGTTACTGCTTCGATTTTTGCTTCGGTACGGTTATTTGCGTAAAAACTAGTCTGTGGAATCTTGAGTGGAAAGCGTTGAGTTTTGCGGTACGCGTTCCGAGTACGGCAGCTTGACGGAGAAAGATGTGGATCTTAAGCCCAACTATGCTCGCATGTCTAACGATATAAAGATCATTCCAAATTCATGTAACTCTGGAAACTGTTACAGAATGGATGAAAAATTCAGTAATTTGCTCATTCATCAATCCGTTATAGTTTTTACAATCACTACAACCTTTACAACCTTTTAGGCGAGGACTCTGAAACGCGCTGGCGGATCTGAAGGATGATGGGTTTTTGGCGTCCTTCCCAATGTGATACGTTGGTATGATACCTTCTGCCTTGTTTCGCCGCAGAGTTTTCAACTCTTCAAGTTCACTGTGAGAAATTTTAAAAAGGTAAACTCCTGCAAGTTTCTTTTCTCCACTATCCAACGGACCTGCTGTTAAAATGTATACTTTTTCAGGTAGCTCCTCGGAAGTGTTCTCCACGAGTAGTTTGTGAGGTTCTCCACACGGAGCGAAGTATTATAAGGAACTTCAGTGGGGCCCTGAAGCCTTCAGCCTTTCGCATATCGATGTTGACTGCAATTTTTGATGCGGTACAATTCCTCCTGCTTCTACGTCTCAGACCATTTTAGATGAATGCAGCTAGTTGGTTTGTCTAAACTCAATCGAACTGCTAATTGTTCATCGAGCAGTGTAACGTCCGATCCATCATCGAAAGAGGCAAGTGTGTTTACACTTCCTGCGGTCCCTCGTAGCCAATGCCCCACCACTGGTGCAATGCGGAATAATGTTACTATTCGCGGACGACGAAATTACTTGATGTATACCATTGCTTGGGCCTACGGCTCCTCGTTTATCATATAGCAACGGGTGATGTGTTAGGGAGCGTCCGTTGTTTCCGCATCTCTTTGTGTCCTTACAAAACCCACTACCGGCTTTCCTGGGCCAAATCACGCCTCGCGCCGATACACT
>KB673668.1:0-15037 GCA_000349145.1 Anopheles dirus
GTTTCAGTAAAAAAAATTACTGAAACGAAATGAGAAAATTTAGTGTGTAGTCTGCAGCCATGTTCTGAGCAGCAAGGAGAACTGTTGTTTTTCAGCTGACATCAGTACGACGTGTTTCACTGTGAGCGGGCCAAAGAAAAAGAAGATTGGGCACGCATGTTTTTACAATAATATTGAACTGAAGGTGGCGTTGAGTCTCCCTTTTTCACTTTTTAAAGAACACCTAAACCACATAGCTATAATTCAAGTTCATGACTAAAATAGCTAATTTATTAAAAATAGCTCGCTAATCATATTCTACCAATCTCCGCTTTGCTTTTTATCAGAAATAGTATCGAGCTCTAAGGCATATGTTTTATCGTGTTTTTCGAACGACTACGTAGAAAAAATTGGCAGGAACTTCTGGCTCATTACCTTCATTGCTGTCGTGTAGTTGATTACGTTGCTAACAAATCCAGGCGGTTTCGAAACAACCAGTTCACCCGACTGCATTCTTTCGACATCAACTTGACGACAACTGCCGATGCTTAATTAAGATCAATTGACCGTAAGTGCCATTGATATTGGGGCGCCATGGGAAAGAGCAAGCATCCCATACATTCATCTCGTTTCTGCTTGCGGGAGCAATGAAGGCCTGAGACAAGAGGAATCTGCAAAATGTAACTGAGTTTAGTCCTCTCATTTTCATGGCAGTCATGGCAGATACAGAGGAATTGATCGTGTGCTGACAGGCTCGACAGCCCTATATATGATCGTTATTCAGAGGCATCGGATGGTTAATCGATCTTTGGTGTTTCACACGAAGTGATCGTGAATGCGCACTGCGCATTTGTGAAACGTTGACGAAATAGCGCTATTTGGTGATAAATAAGCGGTATGCAACAAAGTTTCATATCTAGTACGAACTAAGTACTTTAAAAGTATACATGCAACCGAAAACAATGTTATGTGTGTAACGTGTGTTTGAAAATCTTCCATCACGCTGGATGAATGGTCGTGTGAAGCAACCGTACGCGCAGGAAATGGTTGAAACGGAAACGTTTGAGATGATTTGTGTAACACAGGATGTGACATTAAAGCCGGAGTGCCAACGACGTTCAGTAAATTGGGAAGTATGAAAATATAATGAGAGTTGCTTCTATGCAGTGGTAGTAAGTGTTTGTGGTTGTGTTGAGTGTAAGTGCCCAAATCGATACGAATTTAAAGGTCACATGTAGATCAGATTGGTACTTCCTTTCTTGTAATAAGAATGTTATATCTAGTTTTCCAGATTTCCTATTTGCAGGTCTCTCAAAAACAACAGTTCACCAAATTGCCAAACGCCAACTAAACGACCTTTCACCCACGGCCAACATTCCCAAAAAATCGGTTTTCGTTGCTGATAGTGCAAAGTAATTGCGTAAAGTAATTGTGTGTGTGTGTTTTTTTCCTCCAATCCCTCCACAATCCTTAAGACTCCGTACATCGAGATCGAATTTCGCGATGCACCGAAGAAGCGCATCAAGCGCAACCTCTCGCTAAACTGCGACGAAAATGCAAACGAAACGCGCTGCTGCAGGTACCCGTTGACGGTGGATTTCGAGAAGTTCGGTTGGGACTGGATCATTGCTCCTAAGCGCTACGAGGCTTCCTACTGCGCCGGTGAGTGCATGCTCAGCTTCCTGCCCAAGTACGAGCACACGCACGTGATGCAGCTGAGCACTTCGGCCATTCCGTGCTGCTCACCCAAAAAGATGAGCTCGATCAAGCTGCTGTACTTCGACATGAGCTACAATGTGATCTACAGTACCATACCGAACATGGTAGTTGAGAAGTGTAGTTGCTCCTGAATATGATCCCACGGAACGCAGTCAGCAGGAGCAGGAGCGCAGAGTAGATACAATTCAAACGTCGAGTGCGCACGAACTACCGAAGCAGGAGCGCTGTAAAGAAGCATACTACCACCCAAAGCACCTCTGCATGACTTAGGAACGTTTGGGGTTTCGAAAGGAAGAAACGTAGCGACACTACACGCATACAGTGCTAGAAAAACACAAAACAAACAAGCCGAAGGCAAGAGAACGAGCGAGGCCAGGAGTTGTGTGTGAGTGGCTTAGTGGGTAGGTAGAAATTAAGAGCAAAGACGGGTTTGGTTTAAAAATTCAAAATTTATTGCTAATATTTCGTTTAACGATACGACGCTATCTTAACGGAGGAAAGAGTTGCAAAAATAGAAAAAAAAAACTTCTACAAAGAGTCTGAATCTCGGTAACATTTGGAGCTTAAATAAAGATTAGTATATTAGATCGATTTTAGCCTGTTAACGACAACATATAGATAACAAATTGTACGATGCTACTTCCACTAGCACCCAAGTATTAGGGGATATGTTCTGTTTACGTGTTTAGGACCCGGTGATAGGGGAATCGAAATTCTTAACTCTGCATAAAAAAATCTTCGCGCGGAGTGGCGTGTGATAACAGGAAGAAGCAAACAAGGAACGAGGGATGAACAAAAGAAAAATTAAAAAACGATACTAGACGAGTACTCGGAAGAAGCCTCCAGATTTGTTCGACTGTGGAACATGACAAAACAGTTGTATAAGAAACGGATGTGTCCCTGATGCAATTGCATGTTACGTAAGGGTATACAAAAAGAAAACGAAAATCGAAGGTACTATGTGATAAATAGAGACGGAGCTATATACATCTTGAGCGAGCAAGCAGCGATGGAGCAATAAATGAACAATGAACTGATGCCAAATTAGGTTTCAAACGCCGAAGTACATTTTCGGCATTGCAAATTTTCGTTGATAGAAGTAGCATTTACACTGGTTTTCGTTCATCGCATAACGTGTTAACTCCTAATCCTAATAACTTAATACATAGACATACCTAACGGCATAACCAATTGCAATTGAGGTTGTTTCATTTGCTTGTTGTTGTTGTAATTTGTCTGCAACAACCATGTTCAAACTTACTCTGGCCATGAGCAGATTGTGTCGACGTACCGAGATAATCATCCGAAAAAAGTTTTTTCTTAACAAAAAAAATCAGTATCATGAGCGGTACCGTCTCTTTGATTTGACCTCCTACTTTCGCATCGAGACCGTATTCTAAACATAAATGTGGTATGAATTACAGTATCAGTCAAGTTTGTGTGTGTCCAACTAAGTGGTGGTAGTATCACATATTTCACAATTCACATTTCATTCTTATATGTTAGCAATGCGCTTACGAGAGATGTATTAATGGTAATGAAAAATTAAAATTAAATGTAAAAAAAAATCCAATTTCACCAGTTTAGATCAGTTTGCGATCTTGTCACAAATGTCGTTGCGGCTGTTAAACGTCAGTTGGTTGTTTGCGAAAAGGGCTCGTTTTGCCACATTATCAAAGCTATCGTATATGTCGAACAACTCTCGAATCCATCGGAAGCAGTCGAGTCGAATGTCGAATGGCAAAAAAAGAAAATTTTGAAAGATCATAGCAATCATCGGATGTTTTAAATTTTAAAATCACCACAGAATCCTGCGGGGTGATATAAAAGCAGTTACATACATATAAATGATTCATTTTGAAACAAGCTTTAGAAGTGAAACAAATAAAATATTATTCCGGATATACCGAACACAATAATTTAAAATCATAGTAACATCGGAAAATTTCGTTACTCACCGCATACCTATGACTCAATATGGTTTAAGTACTATTTTAGTTCGTATTTATGGCAAATCGATAATAGTAGTATCAATTTAGTTAATACAGTAACAAAGTATAACAAGCCAAACATATAACATAGCCAAACAAGTATAACAAACATAAACAGGTTTAGAAATTATTATTACACGCTTCTCTTGCGCTTGTAATTATCAATTACAATGCTAATAAAAATAAACTTAATTATTAGTTATTCGGATTCTAGAAATAGAAATTAAATGATTTAAAGAAGAGAAACAAATTGTTACATTCAACAAATTATTACAAACTAAATTATTATATCACTGTTGGTATCAAAACGCGATTAAATCTAGAATCGATAGAGAATCAATATATCACGCTTTTTGTATATGACGCATAGCAAGACCGTGAACGGACTATTACACTTTAACAGCCGTTGCGAATTTATAATGTTTCAGTCATGTTTTTTACTTACTACATCTTACAATTTTAACAAAATGAATACCTGTAGTTTCACCGAAAGCTTGCAGTTAATTGGTCAGTTTTTTTTTACCGACGTCATTAGTTTGCGTATCTACTGCGAGCATTCGGATCGCCGTTACGAAACATCCTCGTGATGATTAAGCCGAGCTTCACACAAACGCTTTACATGCATCTGGCCAAGCATTTCCGCCTGGCGCCAAATTTTCCGTATGTCACCCGTACGCTGATGTCGATTTGCCAACAGATACGCCGCCTTCAGTTGACCGGACACAATATAGCAGTGAATGCGTACCGCCACAGAGCTAGCACGGCTGATCAACGCCTCCAGTGCCACCTTCGTGTGAGCATCAATACCGTGTCGAGCAATGGCAACATCGACGGAAACGCGAACTATCTCGTCACATATCGGCGACACGGCCGGTTCGGTTGATCCTGCGCTGCTTTCATTGCTAACGATCACGCCGAGTAGTTTGCTGACATCCTCAATCTTGCCATGGTTAATGAAGTATTTTGCAGTCAGCGCGTACACTCGCTGCATGTCGAGATTGTAGTCTTGAATAATTCTGTGGCGCAACGAAACGGTAGAGCAAAAAGGTATGGTGGTCTTTGAATAACTATTAATACACATGCAACTGTTTATATTTACACTACCTATACGACAGGCCGAATGCTTCTTCCACATTTTGACCACATACTAGCGTCAAAATGGCAAGTTGAAGCTTGTCGTGGCTCGATCCGAATAATGTTGGCAACTGGGAAGCATCTCTAACGATCTATAATGCAAAAAGTAAATAGGATATTACTATATTTCTATTAAACACACACACACACACACACACACACACACACACACACACACACACACACACACACACACACAATGTTATAGAAATAAAAGATTAAATAAAAGAGAAAAGAAATATTGAAACCGTAGTTTGAACATATGGCACATTTCAATATTATTTGTTCATGTTTTTAGTGTAGTGCAATTTGGTAGTTTATACAACAGCACAAGGGAATAAAATTTCACTGTCGTTAACATAAACACACTATAAAAGCCCGTCTACATGAAGCGCAACTCGGAAACTGACATCAAGCGCGAAGGCTGTGAGTTGTCGATTTAGTTGTCAAATCGTTTTTGGGTTTGGAAGGCAAAACTCAAGCGCAACTCAAGCGCAATTCGAAAGAAACAAACATTTTGAGTTAGTTTTACAACAAATATAGATATTTGTAGCAAGGATATTGTATTTCAATCATTGTAGTGCATTCATTTGGTGAATTTAGTGATAAAAGTGAATAAAAACTAGTAAATGTAGCTCGCTCCATTTCAAGCGTAACTACCATGCAAATTGTCGTGTCTACACGAAGCGATGCTAATTTGATGTTTTTTTTCGAGTTGCGCCTGGAGTTGCGCTGGGAGTTGCGCTTCATGTAGACGGGCTTTAACGGAAATCTCAAAATCCAAGCTAAGTAAGCACTTTCATGAACAAAATACGATGATGAATTAGGGGGGAAAAAAAACATTAGAATCGTTAAGGCATGAGTTCCAAAAGCATTAGATAACGAAAAAAAAAGGGTCTGTTTATGTACTCCGGACATCTTTTAACAAGCGTTTTTCTTTTTGTCGATCTATTGAATAATAGCTTAGCTTGCCTGAGTGATGAAAACCGCAGGATTCTTAACGTAACAATAAAATTTAAACAGTGTTATACTATACGATGGTTCATTTCATAGTTAATTACAGTCTATTTTTTGTTGCAACTGTCTAATGTAACCAATTTTCGTATGTCTATACAGAGTTAGTTCTAAACCACTCGGAATTAAATTGTTTTCAACTTAATTTGAACTTCCAACGTATCATGTCTAAAGGCGCTATACTTATGTCGATACGAAAACTCCAAGACTGAAGATAACACAAAATCTTCACCATTAGTACAATCAGGCGATAAGGATAAAAGAGTCCGTTATGCTTAGGAACTGTCAGGTTTTTTTCCAATTCTAAGATTTTTTTACTAACTTATGCCCTTTTGCTCATAATCAAAAATGTGCCTTATTTGTATCCAGTGACTCCCCGAGATACGCTATACTCGAGATACGCGGATTCGGAGATACGCGGATTTTCAAATTTGACAGAATAATGGTTTATTATATCGGTTTGAGTTCGTCTAGTGGCAACTGTCAAATGCAACACGAAGAGATGTCAGAACAAAGCAAAATTACGACGAACCATTTCATTCTGTTACAATTCTGTTCCGTTTTTTCGCAGTGTTTAACATTCTTTCGGCAACAAAAAATGATAGCAATTCGCAAAAAGTATGACCCTCGCAAAAAATGTGCAATTTTAAAATTTGATTTGAAAATCCAACGACATAAATAAAGAGGAAAACGAAGAAGAACGTCATTTGGAACCAAAAACTAAATACTGGATCCCTTAACATGAAGTATAAACGATATGTCACATGCAATACGACTTACGCTGAAATTCGAGATACGCGGATTCCGTCGGAACGCATTAACCGCGTATCTCGGGGAGTTACTGTACATGTTTTTATTATTCTCCTTACTTCGTGCACTATTAGAGCCTAGCTCACTATAGCCCGGAGCTTACTTTGCAACTCGGAATCGGAACAACTCACCTTCGACAGCAGACTGTTCGTTTGGCGTCCTTTCGATTCACATGTGGCCAGAAATTTGGTAACATCCAGCTGTAATAGTATGGTGTTGATGTGATTGTTTAGCTCCTTCGGATCGAGCTTCATCAACAGAGAATGATGCGTCTCGATGGCGGTGCCTGTACTGTTAAGACGCACCTCTTGCCAATTGCATAGCTCTAACTCATTCTGACAGGAAAGAAACGGGATGGTAGTTGTACAAACTATTGGTATAATCTATATGGGAAGATTTGTCGCAATCCATTACATTCGGTTATTCTAATTAGCTTATGGGACTCGTAAAGTATATTTTAACTAATAAAGTATATCTTAGTGCTTCAGGTGCTTCGTACTATATCATGAGGGTGTTAAATTTTGTTTCGTCAAACGATTGGACATTAATCTACAATAGATAGTGTTTCCGAGCTGGTCGCTTACCGGTTCCGATCGGTTCTCCTTCTCTACAATTTGTAATCTTGCACAGCTTATTGCATTGCATAGGACAATCAGGGCAAATGGCACGAACAATTTTCCCGAATAGACCCCTTAAAACCACTAAAAGTTGTTATGCTTTGAAAGTACGGCAACAAGTTCCTTACCTGCAGATGCGTCACACTCGTTTTGAGGTGATGTTCGGACGCGAGCAGATCTGAAAACGTGAGACATCCCATCGTGTAGAAACGCACACAGGTCATGCTCGCCCGTATAGGATCCTTCAGTAGCAGCTGCAAACTATACAGGCTGTTCAGCATATCGTTCATTTCAAGGTAGCGACAGGTGTATCGAATGTAATCGCGCCACTCTAGTAGCGTGTCGTCTATGTCTGACAATCGTTGAACAATCAGTTCCAGTGCGCCTCGCTGCAGAAACGGCAACAGAATAGTTTGCAGGAACACATCAGGGTCGACGTGTTGTGCGAGAATGTAGCGCAGAGCGGACTCCGTTTTTTGGTAGCGTATCAGGAACTGTACCACACTCTGATGTGAACCGTACGCCAAAAGGTAATGCATGGATTCCTCGAACAATTGGCTGCACATGATGGACGAATGATGGTCCTCGAGCACGACCCGCTCCGTATTCGGGCTGAACGTGCCAGTATCGAACTCACCCTGGCAGATATTCCGCAGGTTCGCGAGCGTGCTGAGAATATTCAGCGCAGGTTCGTGCGATGCTGCGCCGGTTCCGATTCCACTCGGAGCTTGTCTGGCTGCGTTCACCCTAGCGATCACGCACTCGGATGGTGCCGAAAGAGGCGCTGTATATGTCAATGCATAAAGGATTTCGTGCAACAGTGGCGGACTCCTGGTTGGTCGTTTAACGACCGGCACGACCTTCTTCGATGGCGATGGCGGCGTCTCGATCATTCTCAACGCCGCCTTACATTCGGCGTCG
This sequence comes from Anopheles dirus, assembly GCA_000349145.1. Lineage (NCBI taxonomy): Eukaryota > Metazoa > Arthropoda > Insecta > Diptera > Culicidae > Anopheles > Anopheles dirus. The sequence continues at coordinate 8,186 of KB673668.1, forward strand.
TTCGCTACGCGCGGCAGACAGTGGGAGAATTTTTCTCTTGCCGTTTCATAACAGCCAGCACGCAAGCATGCCATTCCCCAGGCCGCCATCACGCCATTGAGCGAAAACCCGCACTTCAGCGACAGTTCTAATGCCAACGTCCATTTTTCCGCCTTCAAGAGCGCATCGCGTAGCTTGCGTAGAGTGCCATGGTTGCTCATCGATGGTGTGTGCAGCAGCAGCGACTCGCAGTTATCGTGAACAATCGACAAAATAATCTCGGCGTGTTCCTTCATTTTCTCTACCTCGGCCCCACCACCTCGCACCTTCACCCCTAACGTCAGGTTCAGGAGCATCCGCGCAACGAGTGCGTAATCAATCTCCGGATTCGGAACGCCGGGATGCAATGGGCGCAGTAATGTCTCCAGTTTGGCGCAGTGATAGAGTAGAAAGCTCGCTACCTCTTCGTTCGGTGTGTGGAGATTACAGATGGCTAAGCACTGCCCAGTGGATGGTGCGTACTCGTAGCTGTACTCGTCGCGTATAACATTGTCGTATCGCTCGTTTCCCGTCATCTGCCATTCGAACTGACTGTCGGATTCGGAAGCGCGAGAGCTAGATCCACTTGGTTGTGCTACTGCCGCTGTCATTCCCGGCACTATCGGTGCGTCTTTAGGCTGCGCACCGACCAGATTACGCCAACAATCGTCACAAACTCGCACGGCAACGTCTTCGTAAAAGTCGTGCAAACGCAACTTTCGCTTGGAACAGGAATGGCACACAACCCTACCACACCGACGGCAGTGATGCCGCCGATTGAGCATAGAAAACGCTCTTCTGCAGCACATGCAGTGCAGCGCATCTTCGTCCTTGATCCAATACTCGCGCGAGGGAATTTCCTTCGGCATCACAAACGGTTGAGCTACCTCGCTGAGTGAATCGTAGCTCGATACGCGGCTAGCAGCCGTTAGAGGATGGCCGGAACCATCATTCCGTGCGTCGGATGGCACCAGATCGGTGAAAACTTTATACTCCAACGCCTTGCCGGCGTACACGCGCAGCAGGCAGTCCACACATTCGTGGCTGATGTACAGCCCGTCGTGAACAGGGTATCTGCTGAGAAGTGTCGTGGAAGTATGCTGCCCTTCGATTCCACTGCCTTGCACAGCATCATGGAGATCCCGAATGTACTCCCGGTGCTCGTAACAGTGCGTGCACACTTCAGTCACTAGCAGCTCACGTATTGAGCGTACTACTGCAGTAAGCAACTCAAGACGGGAATTCATCAGACACTGTTCGATGATCAGTAGTGGTCGACTCGCCAAATTCCACAACCCTTCATACTCCTCCTGGGTTAGATGATGGAAAATTTGCAACGATATAGTATACTTCTGGTACAGTGGTTTCGATTCGGCGTAGCATTGCAAGTACCCCAGCATATAACTCACGACTGGAATGCTCCGGATGTTAAGCATGAGCGTTTCGTACAGCTTCACAACCGCCTCGCTTGGCATCGTCTCGATGATTCGGAAGAGGAGCACTATCGGAGCATCATTGTTTTGTAGTGTTACCGGCATGGTCTCCGCCGTTACCTTGTGGATAGCGTACATGAACATTTCAAGTTCCTTGTCCGCATCGATTGGGTGCAGTTTGATCCAATCCTTACACACCCGATATTCGCCCAGCTCGATTAGCTGATGGAGAACGGTGCTGCTGTTTTCGGTCGAAAATTTGCGCGCACAGCGCCAACCGTCCCCATAGTCGGCACCATCATCCGTCGGGGTGGATGAGAGCTGCAACATGGTTGCGATACACAAGTACGTTTTCAGCTCGTTTGCCTTCTGCTGCAAGCTTTGGCGCGCTGCCGGTGTTATGAGCGACCGTTCCTCGTTCACGTTTTTCTGCACCGTTGTTAACAGATGCTCAGAGGCACTTATCCATTCGTTAGCTATCGCAAATCCATCAGCACCGGCCAGTAAAACAAGTGCCTTCTGTTCCATCGTAAAAACGTCACCTGCGATGCGATCAGCCTCTAGCATCTTTTCGTGGTCGGTTTTAGGCAGCTTCTGTAGCATACAGCACGTGAAACTTCGTTGCAGCGGAAAAAGCTCCGCTGGCAGATCGAATACCTCGCATGATCGCAGATAACGACATCCTTCCAGGTGATCAGCGTCATTTTTAAGCGTTGCATAGTTAACGATCAGAGATGGTTTATCATTGCAGACTTCGGTTCCGTTCACTTGAACCCTGCATAAACGATACAAAAGTTCGCTTTTACTTTCAATATATTCCCACAAACCGTCAACCTCAATTCCTTTGGTTGTGGGTATAATAAGGCTCATACAAATCGTTTGAATAAGATTCACGCCTAGCATGCTGGACAGTGTGTCCATAGTGGAGGATGAAACAGTTCCTTCAAGCAATCGTTGCAGAATTAACTCCCGTACGTCCGTTTTAATTAGCTTCTGTGCATTGGCAAGTAAATCATCGGTCGCCGCTGTAGGGACCAGCAATTGCATCAACTTCGTCATGTGCCCCAAGTAAAACCTCACCTTGCCCAACGATGCTGATCCGCTCTCTGAGAGCTTTGTGAATGATCCGTCGGGATCTTCTCGAGAATGTTCTAGCTCGTCACCCCGATCAACCATATTGTGAAAACGGGCTCTTCTCTTCAGCACCACACTATTTTCCACCGTATCCAACGGGCAAACTTCGCGCGATAGCAGCTGCTCAATAGTTAGTTTAACGTTTTCTAAATTCATTTCCGCGCGTCTCGTCTTGTGTAATAACTGCAGCGTATCGATTATCGTGCCAAAAAAGTAAACGTAATTACCGATCAACTGTGATGTTTCACCGCCGTGTCCGGCAGTGCTGGTGGACATCATATTCGAGGCCATGCTTGCCATATGGTGTGCGTTTTTCTGCAAAAAATTGTAGATAGCAAGATTCAGTTCGTAGGTGAAGGGTAAGTTTAAGACGATGTCTACGATCTGACTGAGCTGCATATTCTTCTCGGTGAACACGCTCAGGAATGGGTAGCGTGGTACAAATCGGTCCATCGGCGCTAGGATGCATACAGTCGCCAACGTGTTATCCAGTTGGGCCAGGGATTTGAGATAAGTTTCGATAAGGCTCAATACTTTTGAAATTTCGAAACCCATTGCCGTTTTGAGGCGAATGTCGTCCAACAGCACATCGCTATTACTGTCGCTCGATTGACTTCCACCGTATCCCCCCCTCGCCAGATCTTGCTTTCGTTCGTTTTTTGCCACCAATACGGTAAGTCTATTTTTGAGCATCAGCATTTGCTCTATTCTCTGCACGAGCCTTCCCACCGGACGATCGTACAGGTTGTGATTATCGATTATTGTTTTCGCGTAGCTCATTTTGCTATTGATAAGGCACACGATCGCTAGCTTTTCTGGTGTAGCGAAGAGTTTTGTGAAGGAAGTTTTGTATCGTATGCTACGAACGGCAAGATCTGCTTCGACTCCCGCCCGATCGATTGGCGTCGACTCGGACTTTGTATTGATCGAAAATGAACTCTGTCTGGGCAGTTCTTTATTGCTACCTCCGGAATTGCTCGATCCAGTTGCCGTAAGAGGTTGTCGGGTTGGGTGTCTGCGTGATGATTTTTGCTTTGGTAAGGTTCTATAGTAGCCGAATCGATGTCGATGGCCGATGGAAACGTCGATAGATTCTACGCTACGGAACAACATTCCAGCACCGGTTGATGTCGTTGATGATTCGCAATAGTTTTCGGTAATGTGTGTTAGCGCCGTCGGCACTGGCACCATATCAGTGAGATGAACCGGACGAGTGCATTTCGAGTCATGCGGGGTCATTCCAGCGGCAGACGAATCTTCGTTGAATAGTGATAAGCGCCACGACACATCGGTGACAAGTTCAAAAAGCGTTTGAAAACGTTGTGTCATCGGTTCGTCCGCATTGCGAAAGCTGGTGGAATGTTTCCTGGTAATCAAAATCGATTTCATGCTGGACGTTAGAGTGGTTAGCACCGATGGGCTGCAGAGAAAGTTCTTCCGTTCCACAATGTTCGCGTCGGTAGCAAGCAGTTCGCCACGCACGAACAGCATCGTGAAAATAACTTCCATTGTTTGCATGAATGTTTCCATGTTTGTTTCTTTGAGAAGACTTTTTAGCTGAGTATCGAGGTTATTCGAGCTTAGAGTATGCTCTTGCGTGCTAGCCGATGCCTCTATTGCTCTGTAGATCGCGATTATTGTCTGCATCTGCAGCAGTGTCATAATTTCGTCTTGTCGAATCGGTGGTTCCACTTTAGTGAGTGACATTATTTGTTCGTTCAATGCCTGATTCGTTCTAGCCACAGCGAGCAATGTTACGAAATCGAGTTCGCTCATGTTCACTTTTGCACGTATCAAAACACTGGACACTGTCTCATGCTGGGAAAGGTCTTTAACCGACAGCAATTCATTATGGAGGCTGAGAGCTTTGTTCAACAACCAACAACGTTGCATCTCAAGAAGATAAGCCACAAGGAACGCTTTATCAGATGGTAGCAGGGAAACAGTTTCAATTGACGTGGAAATAGCGCCGGATGCATAGTTTGCTTGCCGAACATGTTCTATGAAACTGATGTAGCTACTATGCTGTTTGTAACACGGCGACGTCGGGTTCTGTTGTTGTAATAAGGCATGAAAAAAATGTTGCTTTTTTTCAAGTGCCTCCCAAACCCATTTCTGTTCCAGTGCGGTGACCATGTCTGGGAGCAAGTGCACTAACAATTTAACACTTTTCCTTGCGAAGATTGCCAGCATTAGCAGCTCAATGTCAACAGTTTTGCGATCCAGAGCTTTCAAAATGCCCTTTCGCAAGCTGCTGGTCGCTTTGACGGAAACTAAACTGTTTGCAAGGACATTGTAGCATTTGTTACTGTCGAGCACTTGTTGCTGTGCGTTCCCGAACACGTCCAACATGGCAGCTGTAGCAATTTCGTATAGGATGCTGTTCTTGCTGGGTATTTTTGACATGGCCAGCAATTTCAGTAGCTGGCACGTTGGGTACGGGTTTTGAATCATATTTTTGTGAAAAAATCTACGACATTGCTCAGAAAGCTCGGTTCCATCTTCGTGGTCGTCCAGTGTTTTATAGTACGCGATTATCTCCTGTGGGGTAGAGCATGGGAGAACATGCAAATCGAACACATATTGTCAGAGTAGCTCAATCGTACAGCAATATTGCATCGCAGTTCTGATTTGACTTACTTTTGCGATTGAGTCCTTCTTGTCGTCAAATAGTTCCCAGTATTCATTGAAATGTTCCATCTTATACTGTTGTACACATAACACTGTATCGCACTACACCACTCCGAATTGCATTCGCGCGTCCAATATTCCAGCACTTTTGTCGCGATCGTAACGACGGACGATATTGCTTTGGCTTCAACAAAACAGCTGATATCACAATCGTTGAGTCAATGTTTTTCTTCTTATTTTTGTTCTATCTAGGTCGCGGTGCTTTTGGCTTCAGCCAAAGCAATCATTGATTGCGGACAAAGCAAACGTTCAATATCTAAACCATACACACATATAAAACAAAAAAACAACAATTTCATAGAAGTCTAATTTATATGTAATGCAACAATTTACGACGGAGTTCCCTGCAAAAATCTGTAAGCGCGATAAGTTTGTTTGTGTTGTTCTTATTCCTACTGTCACGAATGGTTGTTTATTTTAAAATGCTTGGCAAAGACATTTGCGTTTATACTACCGAAATGAAGTTTCGTCAGCACATCTTGCTGACGGATGTTCGAATCGATTCAGTTTTATGGAAATATTTGCTTCCAAATATTGTAGGCAGTTAATTTTCCATATTGTCATCATAGTACACGAAGTACAAAATAAAATGCTAGATTATCAAACAATGTAAAAGTATTCTTTTTAAACAATGGCATTCTCTGGCACAGCAATGGCAATTCTTGTGTGTTACTTTGTGCTTGTGGAAATTTGTGTTTTAAGAATAAATTATTGACAAGATTGTACTCCAAGCTGTGAATATTCGTCGATATATTTTTAAAATCTACCAACCGATTTTTTTTTCGCACGAGGTCGCGCCCCAAACGTCATGCCAACGTCACGCACCAGCATGTGACTGCAATGTCATCTGTGTGTGCTATAGCGATTCCTGCCTGCATTGACAGCTAACGTTAACCTTAAAAAAATCATTGGGATCTGCTCCGCACGAAAACGTGGTTTCGTGAAAGAAACAAAATATTTATCCGTGATTAAATTCGAGCTCATCTTTCGACAAGCCCACCGTTGCGGCACGGAGTTGAACGATCGTTAGCGTGAAACTGCGATCGAACATGGAATACAGCGCATTAGCCTAGCCCGGCTGGTTAGTACGATACCGATTAGAGGAACTGAACTGATGGGACCATCCATGCTGGCGAGCGGTGTCTGCAGCACAGCACATGCGGTGCACGGACGGTGTGTTCCACAAGGCAAGGACATCGTGCGAAACGGTGTATGTGTGCATTCGTGGATTTGTATGTGTGTTTTGTGAGTTTATGTGTGCGGTGACATTGGTGTGTTTCGAAAACCAGTCTGACCTTCTGTGCTTCTGTCTCAAATCGTGCACTCGTGCACATCATTGTGGGGAAGATCCGTTCGGTTCTCTGTGCTATGCTGTTTTCCCCTGAAGCAGGTGCAAGAACGTGGTGTGTGGAGTAGAGATTTCCCTGTCCATCCTGCACCCGGTGTGTTGAGATCGTGTATCGCATGTTCCGGAACTAGTCGCACACTCGCCGACAGCGGGCGGCACCGTGTGCCGGTGGGGGGGGGGGGGGGGGGGGGGGGCGATCGCTAATCACGCCCGGCGCGAACGGTGCCC
>KB673668.1:22145-58250 GCA_000349145.1 Anopheles dirus
GCAGCAGCAGCAGCAGCAGCAGCAGCAGCAGCAGCAGCAGCAGCAGCAGCAGCTTGCAGCTCTGCCGCCATCGTTGCCAATTCCGCCGAGTGTGACCGTGCAATCACCACCGCCGCCGGCGCCACCGTCAACGCTTGTGGAAAGTACCTTGGACAGCAGTATGGTCGGAGAGAACTCACTACTGGATGTAAGTGATCTGAACATGAGCACTGCTTCCACCACTAGCGGGAATCGACACAAAGCACGTTTCTACGCGGTGAACAAGGACGAGTTTGTCGACCCGATTACGCCACGGAAGCGCAAGACGCGTCATCTTACCAATCCACCAGTCGAAAGCCATGTCGGTTGGGTGCTAGATGCGGTAGAGCATCGGCCACGCACTACGAGCATCGGCAGTTCCGCTGGCACTAGCCCGACAGCCTCAAGCTATGGTTCGCTGCCACACAGCTTGCCCGTCTTTCAGCATCCGTCCCATGCGCTGCTGAAGGAGAACGGCTTCACGCAGCAGGTCTACCACAAGTATCACAGCCGATGTCTTAAGGAACGTAAACGTATGGGTCCTGGACAGTCACAGGAGATGAACACACTGTTTCGGTTCTGGTCGTTCTTTTTGCGTGAGAACTTCAACAAGAATATGTACAACGAGTTCCGCCAGCTAGCAATCGAAGACGCAGCTGAAGGCTTCCGCTACGGTTTGGAATGTCTATTCCGTTTCTACTCATATGGTCTCGAGAAGAAGTTCCGGACGCAACTCTACGAAGATTTCCAGCATGAAACAGTATCAGATTACGAAAATGGTAAGCTATTATTTGAATTGTGGAATTTTGTGAATGTGTTTGTTTTTTTTTTTGCAATGCTCTCAATGTGTGTTCTATTACAGGTCAACTGTACGGACTGGAGAAATTCTGGGCCTTCCAGAAGTACTATAAAAACGCGTCCAAACTCTCGATAAATGCCAAACTAAAGGAGCATCTTGATAAGTTCAAGTCCATCGAAGATTTCCGCGTACTGGAACCCCAAATAAACGAAATGCTCGAAGGTGTCGGTAATTTGAAACCCTGTCTTGCTAAACGCCGACCACGAAGTGTTTCAGAAAGTGAGGGCGTAGCAGTGGTGGTTGGTTCTGCACCAGGACCGTCCCATGCTGGTGGCCATGCATACCATGCTGCCGGAAGTCGTCGTGGTGGTGGGGGTGGTAGCAGTAGCGGGGTTGGAGCTAGTTCGTCGAGTCACAGCAATACTGGTCACTATGCAAGTCGTAAACGGTAAGTATTATTGGCAGTGCCATTCTAATATTATTCAACTTGATCGTGGATATTAACAACCATATACATATGGATGTGTGGATTTCTTCTGTCATATTCTGTCATACTTTTCTTTAGGGAGAGACTTTTAGGAGTTATTATTTTTACTATTATTTTTACTTTTATTACTTCTGACGTGGTCAGGTAGAATATTGTATCAGGTCGGAAAGGTAGAATATTCTACCAGTTCGGTTAGGTAGTAGGAAATTAAGTGACTAAATTGAGTAATGTTAGCTTATTGCATACACGGTCTCCACGTTTGTTTAACTGAAGAAGCGTTTTATTTATTTTGATCGACAGTATGGGACATGAAATTCAATAGTTTCATTTTATAAATATTAGTTCAACTTAATATAATCTTTAATACGAGCCCTCAAATATATTATATATTCCTAACGTGCTGTTTTCGTAACTATAAGGCATTTATTGACCGAAACTAATGTTGAATTTTTAAATAGCTTATTCATTTTTTATTGAAAATATTAACAATTTATCTTTTATTTCTTGTTTATCATCACAATGATCTGTGATGACCTCTCGATGACCTCTTGTGCAACGGTTCTAAATTTCAAAGTGGAATATTCTCCCGGACCATACCCGCTTTTTCCTATCTGTGTGAGAATTCATTTGGAATTTAACTATGTCTGTTTATACATTTTTCAGTTGCGATTCAACGGGAAATAAAACAGTAGAGGTGTCAAACCGGCTCCGTACCCGTGCCGGTTCCTTCGGTGACTCGACGCAAGTTATGCGACGCAGGAGTGGCTCAGCTGGTAATCGAGTCGTGCGCACGTTTAACAATGCGGGTAGCAGCCATCGTTCCCTTGCCTTTCTCACTCGTAGCTCGATGCAGCCACCTTCCTCGTCGGGAGGAACGGGTAGTAGTAGCAGCATCAACAAACACCAGCAACAGCAGTTGCAGTATGCTCCGGCAGGTGCCAACAAGATGAAACCGTACAAGTCGATGGTTCAAAGTAACTACAACAACAGTGGAGTTGATAGCGCGAATAGCACTCCAACTTCTGCAACATCAGTCGCACCAAACAGTAAGCCTCATGAAAGCAATGTTAATAATGATCGTAGTGTTAGTAAGAACAACACGATCGGGGATCAAAAGTCGTGAATCGATCAACTGCACTAGAGTGCGTATGATTTCGTGTTCACGTTATATAGTACGAGCAGAGTACATTTTACAACAGATCGCACCACACCACGATTTAAGAAAGAGATGCATGACTGCTTCCTCTTCCAAACTGCCACTTCCTGTTCAAAGTGTTCGTGAATCAGTTAACTTTCCTGCTTCGTGTGTGTTTTATTGAAACTATTGAACGAAACTTAACTGCGAGCGGATCGTGGCACATGCCGGTGAGTTGAAAGTACAATTGACACTTCTTATTTTCTGCCTTCAAACCATTTTCTTATTCGAGTTAACTGACCAACGTTCCTACCAAAAACAAAAAGAGGAAAAGCAAAATGGTAAACCAATAGAAGCGATTTAGTTTATAGCCACATAATGAATAGCGGCTAGCGAAATAGGAATGTGTAAAATGCATACTAAATCAACCTCTATCAGTACAGCTTTTCATATTCGAACTTTAGCGTACGAATGTTGGTGGGTTTGAATGATACCGCTGTAGCCCATTTTTGCAGAAGGTTAACTACACAGATGCAAATACGCAGGTGCTTGCAATGTTGGACATTACAATGAAAGAATGACACTTTTATGGGTGAAATTTCTTCATTTAATTGAGCTTCATCCTAAAAGGAAGCATACAGGCGTAAAAATGAATTCCCGGAACAAAATTGTACGTTACGACCGTTACAGGATTGGTACCGGTAGCTGTGATCCGTGCTCGTTCATCGTTCTGCCGTGGTCGACTTAAGCAACTATTATGATGCATTGTGCGCAGTAAACAGGTTATGTTCTGTTCTGAACGGTACACAAAACAGATCAGGCTTCTCGCTTGAAAAACGTTGTCTTTATATAGTGGAAAATAATTAAGTAATATTGTATAGCATATACCTAACCTCTTAATAGAAGTGGCAATCTGGCATTCAATCTAAGAGAGATTCGAAATTTGTTTTTCATCGTGAACAATACGGATTATTGCTGGTCAATTTTTTTCTTATCGCCTAATAATGTATGAGCACTAAAATTTCAAGAATTGTTTGTGGTGTTTTTTCTGCGTTAGTAACACATGTAAGAAGAATGAAATGCTAGTTTTCGTTCACCGTGTCAACAATTATTGCAGGAAGGAAGGTTTTTGCAACGAATGAGCAACTTTCTTAACTTTAATAGCAGGTAGTAAAGCTACATGATTTTTTTTTTCTCACCTTTGTGCTCCATGCTTAAACTTCATGTTTTGTAATTTGTGTTAAGCAATGCATATGTGACACTGATCGGTTTTTGCTATTGCTGTATTTAATACGTTTCACTCGGGCTTGTATTTTTTTCTGATCGTTGAAAGTTATTTTTCTCTATAATTTACGTTTATTTTCTTTTCTGTGGGATTATTGAATTATTATTGAATTTAATGTTCGATGAACGAAGTTACTATAAGTGTAAGTGGAACGAGTAGGAGATACAAAATACATACACACTTTCTTAGTAAATAGGCGAAAAATAATAAAAAACGACTAAAAATGAACACAAAAAAACACAAAATAACAGAAGCGAAACTAAATAAAAATGTCGAAAAAAAATCGTTGCAAGCTAAAGTTAGACCCGGAATATAAAGATTAAGCGATAAATTGCTGGACGGCAATTCTTTAAATTTATATATATAAAACCCAATATGTGTAAATATTATACTTTATATCAGTCAGTTTACATAAAACATAATTGTAAGATGATTTTGCGATGTGTATCTCACGTTACTTGTACAAGCTGATGAAAAATCCGAAATCGTCCTGGATGTTTTTGTTGTGATGGTTGCCATTATGTGGAAGATAAACAAACCTAGTTAAAGTAAATTTATGTTCTCTTGATGACGTTCCATGAAAAAAGGGCTGTGGATAGATATATGAAACATTTGGTTAATAATTGTATTGAGATTATTAGAGCCCTTCGCTCTTGATGATAAATTATCATTGTTCTTGCTGTGTGAACATGTTATGGTGGTCACTTCTTGTTAGGGAGAGCGGTTCAGAAAATATGTTGCCCCACTGCTATCACAAAACCACTGGTACGCCCATATAGTATGAAATAAAATGTAACGAAATTATCCGTTTGCACTATTTCAACAACTTTAACTCGTACTACCATTTTTTAACTGAAAGTGAACAGTTACTATGATTGAAATCACTGTGCGCAACAAGAGAAACGCACTAAGCAAGAAAAAAACTCATTGTCGCCCGTGCGGGTCAAAGTTAATTTTTTTAATTAAGCAGCACCTAGACTATTATAGGGAAAATCAGAGTTTGTTAACTTGTTTTGCTTGTGCTACATCGCACGAGTTGTCGCCGTTACAATAACAGTATTGTTTTTTTACCCAAAATGGTCAGCACGAGGGCAAAAAGAATACATGAAAATAAAGAGTACTCGCTTTCAAATTCTGTATACGCTTTGCGACCAACTGTTTTACCTCCATTCATTCGTTAGATTTGAAGGTGGAATGGGTTAAGCTGCACCTGCATTATTGGATAGGTGAGTCCGTAAAAATACCAAACAAGGCAAGATGCGGTCTTTTACATTCGCTTCTATTCAGTAAACAGTCATAAGCTGCAACGTTTCATTCAGCTGCGAACGTCGACTCGGAGCATTTCCTTGTGATGGTGAAGCTGCGACAAAAACTGTCCCCAGTTAACAAACTGCGGTACCAGCCCACCCCTTGGCTCAACAAGGACCGGCTGAAGCTACCTGATGTGACAGAGGGCTTCGCGACAGCGCTCGAGATTGCGCTGCCGGACGACCAAGCAGTCGCCACGATGTCCCCAGATGCCCACTGGCGTATGGTGGAGCAAGCCATCAGCAGCACAGCCGTGCAGACAATTGGACTCGCAGCACGCAGCCAGCGAAAGGAATGGTTCGACGAAGAGTGCAGGCGAGCACTATCCGAGAAGAATGCCGCGCGCGCCCGCATGCTCCAGCGCGAAACCCGTCAGAACGTGGAATGCTACAGACGACTGAGACAGCAACAAACCCGACTCTTCCAGGAGAAGAAGCTCCGTTTTGAAGAGTCGGACGAGCAGTTGATGGAGCAGCTTTCTCAGTCGGGGGAAACTCGCAAGTTCTATAAGATGTTGAATGAGGCACGGAGCGGTTTTACTGCCAAGATCGCTATGTGCCTGGATGGAGCTGGCAACATTCTCACGAAAGAGCGAGAGGTGATCGAAAGGTGGAAGTGCTACTTCGACGGACAGCTGAGTGGAGCAGAAGCAGAAGATTTCAGAGCAGGCGCGAGCAGCAGAATCGAGCAACGAAGCAGCCAGAACGCGGATGACGAGATGCCCCCGCCATTCTTGGAGGAGGTTTCCATCAAGCAGCTGAAGTGCAACAAGTCAGCTGGCATCGATGGACTGAACGTACAACTCTTCAAGATTGGCCCTTAAAGGCTTGGCGTCGCCATGCACCAGGTGATGCTACCAGGAGGAGGAGAATGAACCACGAGCTAGCTGAGCTGTTTGGCGGACCTGACATCCTGACGGTGGCGAAGACCGGAAGGATACGTTGGCTGGGACACGTGATGAGGATGCCGAACTCTTGTCCCACCAAGAAGGTACTCGTCAGCACGGTCGTTCGGCACGTGGCGCAGAGGAGCGCAGCGAGCTCGTTGGCTGGATAAAGTGAAGCTCGACCGGACGGAGATCGGGCATAACCCCGGATGCAGGACTGCAGCCATGGACCGTGCAATCTGGAGAACGATATGTGACTCGGATATGTCAGCACGACGTGCTCAACTGTGAGTGGGCCAGTGAGAGAGAGAAAGAGAGAGTCATAAGCTGCACATGCATTATTTCGTAGGTGGGTCCGTATAAATACTAAACAAGGCAAGATGCGGTCTTTTACTTTCGCTTCTATGTAGTAAGCAGTCATAATTATAACTGAATGCTGTCTAAAATATGTATATACATATTGCATGCTCTTCCTTTTGAGGTGCTGCTGTCTTAAACTACCTTCCGAAGTGCAAAAAGTGCTCAGAAGCGCTTGTATCAGATTATACAGTCCGTCGGGCCATTGCGTTGGAGAGGAATAAGATTTTTGACATATTTTTTATATATTCTGTCACATTTCTTAAGTATGTCAAGCTCACTGGGACATTGATACGTTTGGTTTTCGATTTTTGCGACGCATTTGAAACGGTTTACATCGCAAAAAATAATTTTCCGGCAACTTTAGGTATTTTTTTTCTATATCTTGCAAGTGTTGGATCAGCAATTGCTATACATGGTTCGAAAGGTTATGTTTTCAGCATTTTGTGGAAAAAAATTGGAACCAAAACATGCTACCAAAACACTACTAAAATCGAAGTACACGAAATTCCTTATTTTGCGCCTAAAAAGTGCATTCCACAAGTTATGATGTATTTAAAAAGTTATTCAAAAATATGCCTACATTGAACAAGATTGTTTAAAAGTTCTTATATTTTTAATCGAATTTTAAATCGATTATTTGTATTGAACAAAAATAATTTTCCTAAGTGGGCGTTATGTTACAAGGAGCAATTTTGACAGTGATGAAAAAATAGTAATAGTGTGTGTAAAAATGTGACAGACGTATTTGTCACAGACGTATTTTGTTATTATCTACAACTTATTAGAACATCATTTTCATGTATCTCTTCAAGTTTTCGTTCTATTATCGAAAAACAGGTGGGCGTATAGTTATGTTACGGACTGTAGTTGCTAGTTGCTTATAGCAGCTTATAGTAAAAAGATCATGCAGCGCTAAATCTTTGAATGCAATCGCCTCTCTTGAACGGATCCCCACCCAGCGGTGTACACATTGTTGCGTGTTATTTATTGTTCATATCACAACAAGTGTACCTCATTAGTGATCGACCCAAGTCAGCCCAATTTCTCAATCAGTCATCATACACGTTTTAATCAAAATATGCTTGATAATCATCATGTTTTATTGATATTTTCCGTGTCAATACAACTGTATTAGTTTATGGTAGATTTGTTGTTGATTTTTTTTGGTTTCAACTATTCTTGATTCAATTGTTTTGCTGTACCGTGCTCCTTCCCCATATAATTCGACTATTACTGGGTTCTTATCTTCTGTTGGGCCATGTTTCGCAATATGCATACATTATTTCATTTTAAAACAGCTTAGCACAGTGTGTCTGCTCCGTTTGCGCTATAGCTATTGCCTGTCGCTGGCTTCCGTTGTTTAGTAATATCATACTTGTAAAATAATAGGTTTTCAAACATTGTTTGGTATATATTTTCACTCTCTTTTTGTTTCTTTTGTTTTTTCTCCTTTCAGTGTATGTTGCCTATCTTTCTATGCTTTATCTGTTGCGTGTGTATTTGTATGTTGGACTTACGTCTAATAGTTTGAATTGAACTGTACCTTTCTGAACAATGCCACGACTTTTAAATTATCGTAAATTGCATCACATGGTGAGTGCATGTTTGTTTAATCGTTGCATTGGCAAAGTTGTTAAATTTAGTATGTTAATATGCATTGCTCAAGAACAAAATCATTATGCTGATTTTCTGTATGTCCCGGTTAAAATGGAAAAGAAAATAGAATGAACCATATTCTTTTGTATTCTAATAATACAACATCAATCAATTATGTCACATGGTAAATCAGAAGTATGTAACAAATACACTTTCAACTTAATTGAAGTACGTTGTTTGATTCAAGAGTATTCACCATTTCCTTTTTATTATTTGGATTTATATATGTGCTTCTACATCTATAATGTGCTAACATGTGCCTCGTGTTTTATCTGTGTTTTGTTGGTATGATTGCGTTCTTTTCGATCTTATGAATTTTCCTATCCAAACTACTGGTTGCCAGGTGCTTTATATCGTGTGAAATACCTTCTCCTAGTTGCTATACACGCATAGGAAGAAGTAATTGAATAATCTTTTACACGTTGTATCTTTTTTCCTTGTTCTTCGTTCATATGTGCACGTCGCAAAATATGGTAGTTAGTGAATACACCTTACCCACTGTTTGTTACTTGTCTGTATTGAGAAAGTGTTTTGTTTCTGCTTGCTTCCTCTTGCTTTCATAGTTAATGCTATGTCTCCTGTCATTCAGAAGCTTTCGCACAAATGCAGAAAACGTTTTCTAATCAAAGATACCACCAATAGCTCATGCTTTTGCGGCATGGTGTGTTTGTGTTTGTGTTTCCTCACCTGATCTTACGATCTTATCTCGTGTGCTCGTACCTTTACTAGCGTCAAATATGTGTTTTACAAACAGTTCATTGTTTCGTTTCATTTATAAATATAATATGTTTGATTTTTGTTTTGTTCTTAATATTTCATTATAATGTAATAGCGGTTTGTAATTCCTTATCCTCCGGGTTGTATTACCTTTTTACGGCCATACAAATATCGCTTTCAATAAATTGTGTGTTTGTTCGGGTGCGTGTTTGCGTGTTTGTTATGTTTTCCTTAGTGTAGTGTTTAATATTTCTTCGACACTGTTTTTCTCTTCATTTCTTGATTCGGAAATTACAACGTAGCTCGGTTTGTTTCTCTTTTAATGCTGTTTAATGTTCCATCATTTGGCAGTTCGCCGTAAATTCAACAGTACACCTTACAGAGTACGGAGATAGATCGTATTTTGGAAACTAACCGAACCGAGAGGAAGAGTGTAAAAGCTTGGCATACGATTTTTTACTGGTTTTCACTCCATTATGTACTTAGCGTCGCCTGTATGTCGCGCAAAAGCATGAATGCGATTGCTCACCCGCCAATATTAATAAATTCTCTACTGTAATTGCACATAGCCGAAATCGTTGCGTCATTTTTGGTTGATTCAAATCAATAATTGAACAAATATCTGTCTCGCTACATTTGTTTGTAGCGTTCTTGTGTTATATATTCATATTCAGTTTTTAATGACTTCCATCTTTTAGTAGCCACGCTTTGTCGTTGGTTTGTTTTTTTTTTCTGGCGAAATAGTTTTACTTCCGAAATGTAATTAATTTTTACTACTAACGAACTCAACAACGAAAACAAAACAACCAACGAGCTAAATAGCTGAGCAATGTTGAACAAACAACCTAGAGGGGTAGGTTCAAAGATTTCACACAGGAAAGAAAAAAAAAATCACAGTATTTCAGTTCCCCTTGTTGCGCTTTCCTCCCGGTAGAGGTAGCATCGGAATCGTTAATAGTAATCCATAATCACTAGTAGTGATGTGTCAGTATGATAAAGTTTTAGTATTATACTAATAGCAGCTGTTGAAGTTCTTATGGTAGTTAATAGGTTTGCTTCCGTTCGAGGACTTCCCCTCACCCTCCACTTTCGCTTAGTTGTCTTAATTGCATGTGTGCTGCTTTCAAAGCCTTCTTTTCTATATCCCGTAGTAACTGGTAACACAGTTGTTAGTTGCTTTTAAATGTTTTTTTGTTTCATCGATTGCCTTTTCCTTTTCTTAGTTTTGCTGATTAAGGTTAGAAGGTTGCAATGCTTAGAGAATCAATTCATTTTACTCGATCACTGCCCATATCGACGGTACTTCTATTGCTATCTATGTGCTGTACGAAACGTGTCACCATCTTCTATTGGTATGCAGCTCACTCACACTCAGTGAGGGAACATTCTATTGGCTCATTTCAAATACGTAAATCATGCTACAATATGCACTAAAAATAGACTTTCTATCTTTGAAAACCTTCATCTGCCGTGTGGTTTTATGCCAACCCCAGTTTTTTATGTTCTGTTGAAAAATCACTGCGTCTACGATTCTAATTGTTCTCTAGTTAGTATTGTTTACTTTTTTATCTTTGTTACTACCTGTCGCAAACACATGTTTCATGTTTTCTCAAAAACAGTTTCCTCCTTGTAATTTTATCTTCTTTGACCGTCGTCACAAGCAAATAACTGTCATTCCATCACAACCCAAACTTGTTTTGTTCGCAATTTAAATGTATTTCATTGTTTATTAAATGCTTTCTCGTTCTTTTGATGCTTCGCTAATGTATGTTGCATTTATCATTTCACTTCTCGGTTTAATTGGATAAGATGAATATATGCTTCTGTGTGTGTGTTGTATGTGAATGTTTGCAAGCTTGTGCGTTCCAATACGCCTTGATAAGCTGCTGAAGATTGTTCGGCAACGAAAGCCCGGACCAATGAACGAAAATGGAACAAAAAATCTAATCGGAGCGGTATAAATATGTTCGATTGGTTTGAATTATTCCATCTTTTATATAGTTTGTAATGTTTGTAATGTTTTTTTGTTCTTGTTTGTTTGTAATTCGTTTGGTTTAAGTTATTTGTTTATTTTTCTTGATTTAAAGATTCCAATACCTATCTAAAGTCCGCACTGGTAAATGATCTAGATTCCTCTGGAGTTAGCCTGACTCACTCATTATTCTTAACATTAATAGCTATAGCTGGTTGTTGCTGTTTCGCTATGTTTGTTAGTTTTTTGTTGCTGTTCGTTTTGATGTTAGGTTTTGTTGATTTAAGGTAAGATATAATTAAACGTCCTTTGACTATTGGGCTTTTTACTTCTGCGCACGTCTGCGTGATACTCTATTTAGGATTGCTAGATGTAATTTGCTTTTGGTTGTTGTTGGTTGTTTTAAAAGATATCGTCACGCAGCAAACGTGAAGCCGCCGCGCTTCTTCTGAAGTTTAGTTTAGAAAGTGTGTTTAGGTTTTGCTCTGTTCATTGATTTTAATTACTTAAGTTTTCTAGTTTACTTGTTTGCTCCTCGCTAGAGTTCTTCGTTTTGGCTGAAGGTAGGTTTCCAAACTATACGCAATATATATGTTTATCTAAAACAAAAAACCATCCTCCAAAAAGGCTACACAACTGAAATCCAATCAAATACGTTCAATAGTTGTAAATAAAGTAACAAACACCTTTTTGTTTCAGGGACTCGTGTATATATGTAAATATATTATTTTATATACGAGATATGGGAATCTCCTCTAATGTGTCTTAGGGATCTTGTCCAATAGTAAGAAGACTTGTTTGCTTTGCATTACTATTTTCTGCTTTTTGCTGCTTTGAATCTTCTGTCATCCGTCATCAGCATAATCATCATCACCATCATCATCGTTGTCACAATGAATTGTTACTACTGGTCACGTTTTTAATTGCTAGGGTAGAAATTGATTTTTCACCATCGGCACATTTAAACAAATTAAAAATGTTTTCTGAAATCATGTTCTAATCACAACCTGTGACGGTTGGTCCAAAGCAATGCTCTAAGAAATAATACACGGTACGTTACAAAGCATAAACTGGTTGGTTTCGAAACGAAATACATTAAAATGATGTGCATCTACAATGTACAGACTTTAAGTCGCTATTCGTTAGCGCCCTGACCGCCATTTCACTAGTACACTGCCACCGTCACAATCACAGGGGAAGTACCTTTTAGGGAAAAGAGTAGCTTCCGCTTTTCGATGAAGTTGTTGAGTAGTTAGTTCGAATCCAGCAACCAGCAACAGTGCTGAGAGAGTTCGCGATCATCATCTACCGGCGCTCGTCGCTAGGTTCCTGAAGCATTTCCGTTTTCCGATGCTTTTAGTTTTTTTAATGAAATGGTAAGCCTTGAGCTTAGGCGCCATTTTTGCGTTTAATAATTGCTTCAATGTTTGTATTTGCTCTTGTTCATTTGCATTCAGCTTTGCTATCGTGTTTCCGTGTGGTTTTGATTTGATTGAGTTTTGTTGTCTTACTGTTTTATATGCTGCTTATCTTTACGTGTTGTTTTAGGTTTAAATCCCGTTATTTTAACACTATTCACTAACTCGTTATTTAATTACGAATTGCAATTTACTTCAATAGGTGTGTCTGTGTACTCAAGAAAATAGAACATTTCAAACGAGATGTTACCGTAGTTTGTAAGAGTGTTAGTGTGTTTGTTCTATGTAATCCTATGCTCTGATGTTGTTTGAAGGTGTTATCTGCGAGTTTTGTTTTTTTTTGTATTCAAAACCGTCATATTTGTCTATTTTTATGTTCTGCTACACAGTTGTTGTTCAATACAATTCAACACCTCTCCCTATTTTGTTTGTTTGCTGTTTAATGTTGCTGTTGTGGTTTGGTAAATTGTTCACAGTTAATTAAATATCTCCTATCTATTTTGTGTATATGTATAAGTGTATGTTTAATTCTGGAGCATGATGACGCCCCACTATATATGATGTATATATATATATAATTAATACATATATATATATTTATTTACTTTATATATGTATTGTTTTCTTTAGTCGTCAATATCTTTTTTTATTCCAGTTTTTTGAGTAAACATCATCTACTGTTTCATGGATTTGTTTGCCCCTTCAGTGCATGAATCAATGTTATTTTATGCGTTTGTTTTTTGTTGCGTTATAGTTTTCATCACAATGGTTTCAAATGAATGTATTTTTTTCGTTTGTTCTATGCAATTTTGATTGTATTGACACTGTTGTTTTCTTTCATTTATTTAAAAATATTTGGTCTAAACAAATGTTTCATTTCCATTTCCACGTCCACGTTTATAAAAAACATTGTATATTCGCAAAAACTGGTAAAATAATAAAAAATATATATAGCAGTTTTGGATTTTTTTTAATACCGTTCCGCAGACGTTTCATACGTTTTTTGTTCACGTGGTATCCATCTTCAAATCGGAAATGGAACCACGAGGGGGGGGGGGGGTCAATAGAATGGGTACTAAACAAAAATCTGGGAAGAAAATTATCAAACTGTGCGCGCATGAACAGACCCATTTTTGTGCGCACATGAAAAGGTTGCAGAAGTTCATTGTAAAAACACAAGTAAAAAGAAACGCATTTCAATTAGCAGGTGGCATCAGCAGTGTTCATTTTGAATAATAATATTCATTGCATTGCATTGCGTCCTGTGCAGAACGGAATTAGTGTACATAAAAATAAGCACGGTGTATTTTATCAAAGAAATATTCTCTACGAAAGAAGTTACGGCAGATTGTTGGAAAATGCTATGGAAGAACATATGTTGAGTAATGAATCGATCGTCCTGTTTTGGTTTTTTTATTCCGCTGTAGTGGAAAGTTTGTTAGCTATTTCACCAGTACGCATTGTACGTTGATTTGATATTGTGCACGGTGGCCAATATGCTTACGTACGAAGGAGAAGAGACGAAGCAGGCCCTGAACTATCTCCGGCCAGGTGCACTTCGATGTACTTCAGTCTTGCATGTATTCTCTTTGCACTACAGCAATACTGAAACAAGAACACAATGTTGTTGTAATGCCCGATAAAAAGATATATAAAAACACCGTTTTGTCAGCTATAAGCTTCTCGAACAACAACGAACAGGCTGAATAAAAAAAAACAAATAGACTTGAACCGAACAAACCCGAGTGTGATTTGAAAAACCCGTTCGAAACCGAAATCTACCAAGTAATAGCTACTGAAGTATGTCACCGTTCGCTTGTGCGATTGTATCTTCCATGGTCACGTCTTCTCTACTGGTTAGTTTAGCGTTTGTTGGACGAATCATTATTGTGTTTTCATTAAAGTGTTCCTTTCTTCACTCGCACCTGATTTACAGTTCCTCTGACTATTTCATGTTTGTTTGTTCCTCCTTGCTTACAACAACACAGCTTATTGCTAAACAAAAGTGTCTGTATGAGCGGGTGTCTTTTTCGCTCTTCGCCGTTACTGTGTTGCACTTGCTGGCTGTAAAAATCAGTATCGCCATGTAAATGCCTCCCCGCACTGCCTTCACTGTCCCTCGGTCTGCCCTCAGTGCTAGTAGAGTTCAGTGTTGTTTTTCATTTAATGAGTACTATCTATCATGAAAAATATCAAGAGTAAAATTTTAGTGCTCTCTCTCTGCGTGTGTGCGGCTTGGATCCGCACTCCGCACACATGTTCTGTCCGCACCTTTTGTTGTTCGCTTGCTGCATGGTTTTGGTTGTCACACTTGTGTCACAGTTTATTCTGACTGGATTAATGACCGACCACATCCAGTACCGGCCGGTAGTGTTTTGCGTTCAATTCACATGTTTGCCCCCTCCGTATTCCTGTCTCTGGAACCTTTCTTCTTGCAACGTCCCGATAATAGTTGTCAGTAGTTACTTTTTTTCTTTTCTTTTTTTCTTAGTTTTTCGTTTTTTATTTTGTTTTTCTCTTATGTTTTTTCTTCTGGTTTAGTGGTTTGCTTTGTCTCGCAGATACGTTCGTTCAAATGAGATGGACGCACGTTTTGGACAACATTTGCTTCGTGCTAGATTTTGTACCACAAAAAACCTGTCCGTGTTCGGTTTACTGTCGTGTGCTCAGCATAACCATTTGCTGTGGCGCCCTTTGTTTTGCAAAACTCTTCAAATACTCGGCATTCTAATTACGCTGTGAGACACAGCCGCACAGTGATGGCCATCAGGGAAGCTACACTAGAAGACTTGGTGCTAACCATTCGTCTTCAGCTAACTGAAATGTAGGTAGGATGAGAAATGGAACATATTAAAACGAATAATGCGGATAGTGATGGGATTGCATTTTGGTTTTTGTGTGGTGTGCACTTCATTCGATTCTGCGGGTGTCAGTAGCATTAATGGTGTGACGTTAAAATAAGGCGCTGAATCAATGCAACTGCTCTTATATTGGTCTGGCTTGCCAGACTCCAGTGTCCAGGAAGATAAGCCGGACCACACAAATAAGTATAGTTCACTATTCAAACAATGCGTAAACGTAGCGTTCAAGACAAGTGAAACATATGAACGTGGACATTCAAATGTTCAACTTGACAAATAATGAAAACACGAGCTGGTACCTCAAAGCATAGTACAAAATTGTGCCATTAACCCTGTGCGGCTGTGAACGAAGCTCGACGGTTTAGCATAGGGGCAAAACGTATTAATAATTCTAATGGCGTGAACGTAACATAACTCAAAAGACCGGGGGTTAGGTAGAACCAGAGAGCTGAGCAATCTGGCAGCAAACTTGCGTTCTGCGCGGCGAAGCTACGTGAGGCGAGAGCTCAGAGTTGCACTGACTCACAAGGACAAGCGTTTCTAGACTATTTTAGCGTACACTTGGTGCAACAAGCCAGGCTGCGGAAGGTACATGTATGGAAAATGATTGAGAAGTGCTTGCCAGTGCGTCCGCGTTAGCAGTGGTTTGCGACGCTGGAAGTGGGCTCACCTGGAATTGCTGCATCGGGTACGCGACAACCCCGGCCGTCTGGGGCAGAGCGCCCCCGACACCCTGGGCCGTGATTTGCTGGGCCGCCGTCGGTAGCTGCGCTTGGGCCGGCACTGTCGGCCAGGCACCGGGTATTTGCATGCCCATGCTGGAACGAGCGGAACACCGTATCCATGAGGCTTAAGTTCGTTTTCAGGTTAACCGCTCAACTTACCCCATATAGCCTTGCTGATAACCGGCGAACTGGCCATACGTGTACCCCTGCATGCCCTGCAGGAACTGTCCCTGCAGCGGTGTTGTGGCCGGTGCTGGTGTCGCTGGGTATGCTGGGGCGGGAGGGTACCAATATCCGGCCACTTGCTGACCGTACGCAGTATTGAATGGAAATCCGGTTTGACTCAGGGCCTGACTGGCCAGCGATGGTGCGTTGTTTGGATCGCCGCTTTCCTTGCCCCACGAACATTTGACCGTTTGCGAATTGATTTCCGAGTTGTGCACGGCGACAATGGCGTGAGTGGCTGCCTCCTTTGTCGAAAACCTAACAATCAGACAAAGCATGCTTAGTACACTGATGGTGTATATGCCAGATTGGGGGCTTAGTTGCGGGTTAAGAATAGAAGTTAGATCAGATTTTTCACTTTAATTAAAGGATTTGTTTTGACACCAGCATGCTGAATCTATAAAATATATTTATTGATGCAATTGATGATTATTACAAGTTGTGTGTACTTTTCAATTTTATTTGCACAACTTATCTGATAGATAGTTGGAAAATTTTGAGCTGGATGGGCAAAAAGTGTGATGGACCGCTGGATACACCAACATATCGAACCTGACCAGGTTCATCAATTAAAAAAACTTGGCTGTACAAAGTCAGTCAAGCTGAACCGTCATTTTCTCTCTCTAACTGGCCCGCTCACAGTTGAATACGTCGTGCTGGCATGGCCTGGTCCCCAATAGTTCTCCAGGTCGTTCGGTTTATGGCTGCCGTTCTCCATCCGCGGTCATGCCCGATCCCCGTCAGGTCCGTCATTTTCGAATCATTCAATAAATTTTAAATTGGTTGAGAGAATGTTGTGCTATTTTATTTACTGCCGGGTTCCAAGTAGTCCAGTATTTGCTATAAGCATATTCTCATTTAAAAAATCCGTCATGATTAAGGCAAATTTATACAGCGCTCTGATCACCTCTCGAACAAAAAGAACAAACAAGACAAGTTCGATAGGGTGCTCTGGCAATTGTCTGTTGTCGTGCGGGAATGTCATCCGTAACATCATAGCAAACCCTGATTTCATTTGATGTTTTTGTTCAATTTCCACACCTTAACGTAATATAAACTACATAATTATTTAAAATAACTACAGCACAATTGTTAAAAAACGGGTTTTAACGTTTTGTAACGGATTTATCGCGAAGGCTTAAATAGAATGAGTGTCTCTTGTTCGATGTCCTCGATGTTTGTCTGGCTTGTTCTATGCTGTCTGACAGAGCACCTCCATAAGATTACATGGGTTTGATCCGTGTTTGTCTTGTTCGATGGCTTATAGAGCGCTGCCTTACACGGCGCGACGACCAGTACCAATTATTCTAGGACCATGTGAATGACTTTTCTTAGTAACTATCCAGTTCTGGTAATATACATACAGTGTAGTAAGTAGGTTACAATTTCAGTACAGTACAGTACTCTTGGGCCCGGGAGAGGAAACGGAAAGAAATAGGGCCACAAACTCAGCGGATAATAAAACAATAATAATTGGTGCGCAATCGGTAAAATTTTCGGTTCACGCGGTCAACAAAAGTAAAAATAGCCTTTTAGGTGTCAATTGACACCAAATTATGACGCTAAGAGAGTTTGATTAATTTGACCGTTACGGTTAATGTATGTTAATGTTCGTTTGTGCTTTTACTATACTAACAGATGGTTACATCATTAGACGATTATACCATTATTTTAAGGATATTTGTTATTACCTCACGAACGCATATCCCTTGTCCTTGAAGACTCGGATTTCCTGTATGGTACCGAATGGGGAGAAGGTTTTCTGCAAAATGTCCTCGTTCAAACCGCCGGCCAAAGTGCCGCCGATGCCACCGCAGTAGACGGTACAGTTAGTCGGGCTGCTCTGATTGTACACCTCATCGAACGTCAGTGGCTTTGCGTTAACTGAAATGGTATATGGTGGAAGGTGTGTGTGTGTGTGTGTGTGTGTGTTTGGAAAATATGGAACCGGGTGATGGGAAGCGGAATGTGCGGGAAGTAAGAAGACGTTGGTTAATACGTCAAAACGATGGCACACGACAATGCGCGGATAGTTGTATGTGTCTGTGATTTTTATTTCGAATTAAACTTATGTGCTGGTACATTCGAGCGCTCACATGGTATACTAGGTAAAAAACAGTACTTCGAATTGTATTGGAATAATAAATTGAAAATGCAAAATCCACACAGCATCCCTTGCAGCCAATGCTAAGTAGTAGTAATGAATCAAATGTATGGTATATACAACATATAGCACTAGTACGCCTGACAAAAACCGAATAAACATATTATGTGGAACAGAACACAAAAACGTATCGTGGAACGAGTACATACTGCTTCTCTTGAAGGCTGTGCGAGTAGTTTTATCCAGTCTTTGGATCACATTCAGTTGGTCAACAGTCTACAGAATGAGCGTGCGCCACTACTGGAAAGATCCATGATCAGTGCAGGAATTTCATTCAGACTCTTACTTCTTTTACTGCATAAATGCACCAAATACTGCAGAAAAGTGCGCATTTCTCGCACTGTGTCCACACTGCACATTACGCACTGTGCGTACATTATGCATTGTAAGCATTGTGCACACATTTGGCACTGTGTATTTTTGCATAGTGCTTCTCGCATGTTACGACTAATTATAGGCCGATTACACTGGGAAGATTTAGATGGAATCTGGCTGTCAAAACGATACTTTCGCCGTAAAATAGTAGTTTTTTGACAAGGATACGAGAAGCACTACGCAAAAGAGTTATCGCACTACGCACAGTGCGAAAAATGCACACTAGAAAGTGCACACTAATTGCAACGCTTCACTCGACGGCTTCATTCGACACTGCTGACCAAACGCTGCGCATCGTATTTTATCCGACGAGCTAAAACGTACGACAGCTAGTAATAGTTACAGCGCCTACCCACACAAACCATTCAAAAGCGTATTGAAAATTAAACGAATAAGGATAAAAAAGCTAATGAAAGACATCGAAAGCCATACTACATAAGTGTCGCGTGTCGCACACAGCGTCCATCTCTCTCTTGGCGAATGGGGAGGGGGCTAGTGTTTATAGTTTTTTTTTGCTAAATAGCATTGGACGCAAGGAGTGGCGTGTGCATGTGAGTTTTGAATGTATGGTTTGTAAAAATACCAATTCAGCAAAAATATATCGCACGAGTATGTGAGTAGTATAATATTGATATGTGGTAATCATAATATAAAACTATACATATGGAGTATTATAAAATTTCGAAGAAGTATAGTACTAATATAAGAAGCATGTATGGTAGAAAAAATGGTAGAAAAATACTGTTAATAACTAGGTCAGCTAAAATTTCACCAACACATTCAATACTTTGAAAGAGGGGTTGTATGCCTTTTCCGTTTTTTTGTTTCTTCACTTTCTTATACGTAATTACCGTGCTATGCAGTACAGCCAACGTGGTGTTTTGCTGTTTACTTATCCCGGATGTCTTCGAATAATTTTTTTTGTTTTGATTAGTGAATATGCGTTTTTTATATCTTTTTGTGTTTTGCTTAAATGGATTTCTTAAGAGCGACATTTGGTTTTGCCGAAGCACTGACATTGATTGTGAGCTAGCTAGTTCTGAAAATTTTGTGTTGTTTGTGATATCGACGGCCTGTACAGAGAATTCGAATGAGATGGTATGTTAGAACGCATTTAACGAAACGTTAAGCAAGCTGCTGAGTTGGTTATTGCATGGCTGCTGAGTTTCTTCGCGCGCGCCCTTTTAATGCGCTGATCAGGTGGTTAGGATAAACCGCTTGAGGGTGGTCCGAGTTCACACTGCCGTTGGAAGAGGGAAAAGCAAAGGTGCGAGCTATAGGGAGAAGCACACCAAACGCACGTGATTGCATACTGACCATTCCCCAGCACACAGCGTCTGGTAGGATGGTCGGACAAAAGAGAAGGCACAGTAAGCGTTCCAGTAAGACACACTGCATATAACATACTTGATGAAACGTAACACCACTACAACATCGGTCAATACACTGATAGTGGTGGTGGTAGTAGTGGAATTATTAGTAGTGGTAGTAGTGGTTAATAGTAGCAGGAGCAGTAGCGGTAGCAATGATAGGAGAAAACAAACAGCAAACCTATTTGGTATTTTGGCCCAGTGTTGTTGGGCTAAGCACGTGGAAACTACAGCGCCTGTACATCAGATACAAACAGTGACTCTCTTTGTGAACGATATGACCGATTGTATGCGGCAGCAGGAAGCGCAGTACAGCGTAGTAGTACTAAACACGCTTACGGAACATAGCTTGTAGACATTTTTGTTTGATTGGTTTGGACACTGATCATGCATGCGAATCGAATAACAATCTACAAAGTACGTAATAGTATAAATACAACACTCATATTTGTGGCTTATATTATACCGAACTAGAGTAGTTATTGACAAATAATTTATTTAAGAAATGATAAAATAGGAATGTTTTACAATATTACATGGCTATACACATCGCTCGAAGTTTGAATAAAAACATATGTACACAGAGGGGGAAGTCAAATCTGCCAATGAGATTGTCCTCTTTTGCTGTTAACACTGCAGTCTGCTCGTGGGTTTGCCGTGTCAGTGTGCGTATGTAAGGATGAGTGAGAACGTAAGTAGTATGCGCGAGTGGCTGTTTGTGTGTGTGTGTGTGTTCTCGTGTTAGCATTTGCATGTAAGTAGTATGCTTCAAGGAGAAAATGGAAGTGTAACAGTGGTGGTGGTGAAAAAATATACTCGATGCATATAACTTCCGAAAACAAATTTGAAAACAACTAATAAAATTGAGAACACATTGGCAAAACATCTTATCCACCTGCGTGCACTTTGACCCACGCCAACGAATAAGAAAAACGTCATCTTGAGATATAGGATGATCGTAAAAAAAAACGAACAAACAAACAAACAATTCAAAGCAATCATAAGATCGTTTTACAAGAAGAGAAGCATCAGTATTGTTGATCGAAAAGTTTATGAATAATGAATGAGGTGGAATAAAATGAAGTAACTCACTTGCCAGCATTCATAACTGAGAACTAAGAAAACAAGTAAATGAAACGTAAAAACAAAGACGAATGAAGAGGGAAAAAGTCAAGTGACAGATGTGTATCAAAGGATAGTTGTAAGAAAAGATCGATATGTAAACTAATATCGTAAATAATTGGGAGAAATAGTTGTAATTGTATTTTTTATCTTATGCGGTACATGCACCGTGAACTTACATAAAGCATATTTCTGGCCGCACGCAGGTTAATAGGTCTACAGTTTTTTTTATTGTGAATGTTTGTGTTGGGTTCAATTCAAGCTTAAAGCTCTACTGCAACAGGCGTGGGTTATACAGATAATTTGAAGAATTAGTATCATTTTTGTAACAAGGTAAGAAAGAGTTTTAAGAATCAACATTATCATCATCATCATCATAATCATCATCGTTATGTGGTGTTTGCATGGTGTTGGAACAAATTGAGGAGGTTTTGTGGTTCAACTGTTGCTACAAGAATAATGCTCATAGCCAGGTGTCGAAGAGCGGGCTATGTTCCCTATATAGAGTCCGGGAAGATCCACCGCATCAAGCAAATTAAAGGCCGATAAGAGTAACGAAACGAAAACGAAACATCAACATTGTAGGCAACAAGGACCGCAATGCCCTCAGGGCACTAGTGTGCGTGCCCAAATAAGAAATAGAATCGTAAATCGCTAGACGCAATCAGTGATGGATCGGGTAGAAAAGTAGGAGCGTTTACCTTTCAGAAAACATCGGTTTGTTAGGTTTGTTTTAGATAGTTATAGAGCGTTGCTGTGCGCGGTTCAACATGTCTCTAAGGGTATCCTGCATCCTGTCAGACCTAGTCTACAGACCTAGTAACGTTTGTTTATATTTGTTGCGTTATTGGGTGTTGCTTCTCTGAGTAGTCACCATCTGCTGACAAAAGCTGACCGTATCCGGTCTGAACTGAATCGAGCAGAGTTTCGTTTAAAACAGTATTTTTATCACTTTTTGATTTTGCTTCCATGCACTTGAAAGTCCTTCCGGTACGCGTGGTACGCACATAACCTACTGAGCTATCCGTTTGTTTTACTATTCGTCATTGCAAATGACACGTAAATGAAAACAAACAACAACAAAATAATGAGAAATAATAAGTGCCAGAGAAAGGGAGAAAGAGAGAGAGAGCGAGAGGCGAGACACTCTCTGCGTTGATTTATTTTAGTAATTTGTACCGTTGCGTTTTTTGTTTGTTTGTTATTCATCGGCTTATGTACTAAAATAAAATACAGAGTCGGGATTCGCTTCGCACGGTCGAGATACTTACTTTCGTTCTTGCTAGCCGGCGGTTTCCTAGTTGCCCAATTAGTTCGAATACTCCTCGAACCAAGCCATTGCCCATTCATAGCCGCAATTGCATTTTCCGCCTCCTAGAATTGTTAGTGGTTGGTTTGGGTTTTAACTGATAGTTTCTTGTCGCGTTTTTGATTTCGAATGCTTGTCGTAAGTGGCAATCGCTGGGAATCGGATTTGATTTTTCTTCTATCTATTATATTACATATGTTACCCTTATGTTAACAATTCTTTCAAACTGCCTTACTGATTATTGTCCCTGCGGATGTAACTATCTGTTGTAGTTTTGTAGAGTTTCTAATGATAATTATCCACTGGCTGTTGCACTTTCAGCTGGGCATTGGCCAACGTGAGCAAATTTATAATTTTATTTAAACTTTCCTATTCGTTGCTAGTGGTCAACATAGTTTAAGTAAATTATGATCTGCACAGTTTTGTAAACAGTTCAGGCCTCTATGATACTGCAAGTCTTTGTCTAGCTCTGGAAGCGGTTTGATTGTTTTGGAAATTTCTTTTTGTGTTTGAGAAGGAAAATGAAGCGTTACTTACCGTTTTCTTTACGAACGAAACAAATCCGTATCCTTTTGATTTTAATGTTTGAGGGTCCCTAACAACGCGACAATCGCTATAAAAAAGGGGGGTGGGTTAAGTATGCAAACACATTAATAGGATGTGAGCGGTGTTAAAGGCAGGCACAAGCCTGAATGGGGTTTTATTGCTTTGATAGCGGTTTGTCTGTGTTTTGGAATGGCAATTGTACGAGTTCAAACTTTTGTATGTTTTTAGATAAGAAATGTAATTGTTCCATAGGCTTCACTCTTCGTTCGAATTATCCACTTGAGCTGCTAAAGGGGATTTCGTTTACCAGCTGCGGTTGGAAAAGACATTGTTGATGAGAAATTTCAACTTTAAACGGATTTGTCGGCTTTGTATTGCTCAGCTTCGTTCGAAGTGTGTTGCGGATTTTGATGATATAGTCGAGACGATATGGGAGACGAAAGAAGGCTTAATCCAGCACAAGTGACAGACTACAAGAGCAAAAGGGAAGATACGCAACAAACAAAGACCATTCGTATATTGCCAGATTGGTTTGAGCCACGGGTGATGATAGAAAAATTGAGCACCGTGCGAGCTGCAATCGACACACTGTTGCCACCATTTGGCTCCAGTTAGTCCCATCGCTTGACCTAGTGATTCGTAAGGGTTGGGTCGGTTTTTTGAATTGCTAAGGGGTATTGCATCGGGATTGGGGAACACTATCGAGCACAACTAGGCTGAAGAGGCGACACAGAGCCTAAAACGCGCTAATACGAATATAATTTCACACATTAGTTTATATATATATATATATATTTATACGGTACTGAAACAACAGGAAAAGCTCACTAGAGATATGTATGCGTACGGTATGAAACTAACAAACTGTTCATTGTACACTAAGGGGCAGCAGATAAACTATACGAAAAGGGGGGATGGGTAGCGCATACTGTTAGTCTATCGTCTGGTCGCGGGAGAACATGGCGGAAAAATAACAAAATAAATGGTAAGAAATGGAAAACCAGGACGGAAAACCACATTCAAACATATCTTACATCGAAAACTAATAAAAAAAACGACATACAGAGGTTATGAAATGCTAGTACACGTTTTTAACAGCTCCAGTAGAAATTGGTTCGTGATTTATGGTAGGTTTGCTAACACTTTCAACACACCGTACTTCTAGAAGCAGTGCTCAAAACAATCACCAGTAGACTGCCGCTCCCGGCCGGCGTGGCTGGCTCTTATTTGACTAGATAAACCACCAAACAGCACGACGAATACAACGAAGAAGAAAGCTTGGCAAATGTATATATTTATAACTATACATACATATATACACAGACATCGGCCATATATGTATATATATGCATATATAATGCATATTGGAAGAGTATTAGTGTGTGTGTGTGTGTGTGTGTGTGTGTGTGTGTATGTGTGGAGACAAACAATGAATACAATTAACAAAACGCCTAATGCCTACATATTATTGTTTCGACATACGAGATATAATGTACGAAGCTAGAACATGGAGAAAGGAATCGTATAAAGTAAAAAATTGTAGGTAGAATCAAAACCGTGTACGTCTCCCGGAGCGGAGGGGATAAAGATGGTGAGAAAAAAATCTAAACAAATCAGAAGCTTAAATGGTACACGATACATATTAAGAAGAAGGTATGGTTAATATCCAAAGCGTAAAGAAACTATACTCATGTACAAGTTAAAAGACAGCGCTTTCTCTATTAGGGTGTAGGTGCGAGAAACCGTTCTCGGAACAGAGTTCCGGCGCGCCTAGCCCCTTACGACCGTACTTTCACCGTGCTTCTCGAACACGCTCGTGGCCTGTGTACTCAAGACGAAATGCACTACAGCAAGCCTTCGCAAGTTCGGCATTGGCGTATGCAGCACTTATTTTCCGATCGGAGGAAAACACGAATGCCCTCACGGTCGGTAGTTGGGTCGGTTTGAGAAAATGGAACGGAAAAACAAGTACGGTAAAAATCGCCTAACCTAACATTCACGCTAAATGAGTAAAGAATAAAAACGCAGCTCAATTGCTCGTGCCTTGTCGGATGAGGAAGCCTTTTGGGCCTGTTTTCAGGCATACTTACGATATGTCTCCGAATGGGGCGAATGCTTCCTTCAGCGTTTGCGTTTCGATCTCCGGGCTCAGGTCGCCAACGAATATATGGTAGTGCTCTGGGCGGAGAGTAGATTGTATGCGAAGAAAAGGGGTGAAACAGTTTCTGTGCGTTATTCGGGATGTTTGTGGTAGCGTATCGCAAATGATGTGTTATTCAAATAAATAATAGAACTACCAAGTTGCGGTGGAAGAACGTATCCACCTGTTGCAGTTATGAGATGTGGGAACTTGCGTTCGTAAAAATGTCATTGCTGTCCTATCAGCGGCCCCGCGATTCGATATGGGTCAGACGATGAAGCGTTTTGGGCTGCATGCAGGAGAAAATGTAAGTTTCCGGCTGCACCCATCCACACCGAACCAGCTTGTGTCACGCACGAGGCGAGCCCCACACGAAGTGGTGAGCAGGTGAAATAGCAGCGTGAAAAACTGCCAATCCACACACACACACACACACACACACACACACACACCAATACTAACAATAATGCCGCCTAACTCGGCCCGTGTCCCGGAAGATCGGTCACATTCTCGAGCGGGGACGAACGTCGGACGCCTGACGGTCCGGACGACACGCGCGCGACGCGACTACACGCTGTACATAGGTTTATCGGTTGTAAATACTGCAATGCGTATCCCACACCAGAGCCAGCGGCAATCGTCCTCTCCCTCCGCTAGGGATCATAAATAAAATGTAAGTTTATTTACTGAATCATTAAGCCGTACGGACACACCACACCGTGTGATACGGGAATGGTCGAAACTCCATGCGTTATTGCCATGCCGAGTGAGTTCAGCGCTGGAGGCCGGGGGAATGCCCAACAAATGCCGCCTGTTTCCGGGGGCCACCATCCTCTTGTATGCGGCGGAATGGGAACTGACAATTCTATCGTACCGAACCATGGCCTACCTTGCTTGATTGCAGACAGCTGCTGAAGTTGCTGCTGGTGCTGTTGCTGCTGCTGTTGCGCCTGCTGCTGCGCCTGCTGCTGCGCCTGCTGCTGCTGCTGCTGCTGTTGCGCCTGCAGCTGATGCTGGGGAGTCGTTTGCGTTTGCGTGTGTGCCGGATGGATAGCGAGCAGCTTCGCTTCCGGTGGCTTCTGATGGGGCCCGACAGCCAACTGCGGCGCACCGAGCGTCATCGTCGGTGCCGGCATCATCAGCGTCGACATGGCCAGCATGGTGCCTGCAGGCTGCACGTATCGGTACCCCAGCACTGACAACTCTGTTCCGGGAGGGGTTTGGCAAAATTCGTACGGCCTCGCACGACGCTTGCACTGATGCTGTCGCTGTATCTGCGCGCTACGCCTGGCGGTCGGTTCGCGGCCCGTTTCAGTGCTCAGGGCAAGGCTGTTGTCGAGGGCTTGTTGAGTTTTTTTTATCACTTGCTTCACGTGTCGATCGGATCGGCGTTGTAAATTGTCAGTATAAAACAGCTACTTCAGTTTACTTTAGTTTGCAATAGTTTGTGGTCCTCTGTGTTTAATAGGTTCGTTGCGCGCTTTACGCTGCGTTGCCGTAGTGCATTTGTGTGCGTATGTGTTTATGTATGTGTGTGTGTGTGTATGTGTTGCAAATTTATCCTAGCAGGTTTGCTTCTGTGCAAGAGTGCGGCGTGTTAGTTTTTTTCTGTCTATTTTGTCAACCGTGTCTGTCTTGTTGGTTGGGAGGAGGGGGGTTCAGCTGCGGCACCGCGTCGTTATGAATGATCAATAGGACACTAGAGAAAACAATGGAAAAGGATTTTCCTTATAAAGTGCACTTTAAGTTGGTGTATTTGTTTATAAATGAATCAATTTGAAGTATAGCAAACGAAAGAAAAATCAGTACTACGTTGGCCGTGCTCGTAATGTGTAAACGTGTTATTTGATTAATTTAACGAAATTGACATTAACGATTGACGCAACCACCGATTATTTTCAGCGCAATTATAAAACCACCGACATAAGTTAAAAATAACAAGTAATCACTGAAGTACCGCCACGGCATGCAAGAGGTGCTTCCCTTTTGCCGGTTGAATGTCACTAATACACGCTCACGAAACAGTTGCTCCGAAAATTGTCTTATGTTCTGTTAGCCTTTATCTCCCCCGGATGCTGCTGCGGTTATCGTGTATCACAATTGATAAATCCCTTCACCAGACTGGCAGAGTACGTAGAGCTGCAGTGGATGGGACACATAACACAGAAGGCGCTGACAAATGGAAAACACCAATTTAAAAGGTTTCTTAAAAATCGACCATCGCAGATCCCATCGCAGAGCGCACAGGATGCTAATCGCTCTTACGATCGGCAGATAGAGAGGGAGAGAGAAAACGCTAGAGAGACAAACAGGGCAAGATAGGTGAAAGAGCACACAAATGAGCTTGAACGAAAAGAGAGCGAAAAACTCAGCCGAACCTAACGACCCAAATGACAAAGCGGGATGGAAGGAGGAAAAACGGGAAAATATGCAGGACACTCTCTCATCAGCATCAACGCCAGCATGGTGGGAAACTCTTTCATTTCGTTAGCCCTGTGCGTGTGTTGATGTTTCGGTTCGGTTTTTTTAAAGTCTGCAACCGAACTATGCGCCTATCGCGTGTCGCATGACCTCTCTCCTCTGGCTCTGTTCCATTGGTGCCGTTAAGTGTACTCAGTTTTTTTTTCGTGTCAACGGTTTCATTAGATGTGTGTGTGTGTGTGTATGTGCGTTCTCTTATAAGTTCGCGACAACCACGACCGGACGAACCACGCGAACTGGAGGCTTGACTGCCGCCAGTCGTTGCCACTGCGAACCACCCATTTCAGATCCTGCGTCTCCTGTGGTCACTCCATAAACTCGTGTTCTTTAACCTTCGGCGATGTTTTTTTGCTGATTCTGTACCTTAGCATATATCAGCATACATTAAAATTCATAAAAAGCTAGCACTTCCCTTCTGCTGCGCGCACACGGGGGTGGTGGCGCACCCACTTCTCAACCGCCGCACGGAGAAACGACAGGAAAATGGGGCGTATAAGTGGGTGGGTGAGTTCGACGGAGTTCTGCGGCATTTTAACGAGCCCCCTGTTCTCATCAACTAACAATACTCCCAGACCTGAAGAATAGCACGCTTCCGATACGTATACCGCTGGCATCTACACGATACACCTTGTTGGCAGTCAGTTCTTTTTTCGTAGCGGTATAGGAAAATCACTAACACACACACACACACACACACACACACACACACAGACCGCGTCACACTCTACTCGCCGTACACTGTTTAGTGCGTTTCACTGTTTTTATTTTGCGCGTTTTCGAGAACGTTTCTGCATTTGACGTAGCCATCGGTTCTGGCAATACCACTGTACAGGGGTTGTTCGTTATGTTCCGAGACACTGGAGATGCCGAATCTTCAGGTAGGAATGTGCGGTAGTTGAGCTGTCGAAGTGTGCGTTTCTGGCGAACCACGGATATACATATGTATATATATATATGCATGTGCGTGCATGTGTGTATGAGTGTGTTTCCAGTGTACAGAGTGGAAAATTTCTGTTTTCCCCGTGGTGCGTGTGATCTGTTCTGAGCAGGAAAATACCGTAATGTGGTGTCGAAGACAACGTACGAACAAACTAAAGACACACAAATATCGCTTTTCTGTGCACAGGGAATATATTTCTTTGTTGAAACGTACAGGAACTATACCATAATAGCCACAAAGCACAAGGATCCTAACTAAATCGTACTAACCGTAAGGCGGACACAGCTCTAACTGATGAGCTCGTGCCAGGCTCAACCAGACAAAAGGCACGACCATGGATCGCGTGCTTCGTGCCAAGTTGCGCCTTCGTTTCGTTTTCGCCATTTCGCACGGATAACGAGGGGAAGCTGGGCCGAGGTGTGGAACCCACCGTCCCCGGGCCATCGAACGCGTCCAAGCTCGGAAACGGCACCCCAGCGATGCGCATGCTCCTATCCTACCCAAGGATACGAACCTCCTTGCAAGCTAACGCAAAAACTCCCCGAACGTTATTCATTCTCGCATCTAAGCCCTGCACCCACGTAGCTCCCGTTTCCCCCGCTTCCTTCGCCAGCTATCGAGCGAACCTCGGGGCATTTCATTCACAAGTTCACTTGTGTGCGCCGGCGTGTGGTGGTGTGCGTGTGCCTGTTATTGATTGTGTCTACTGTTGAAAGGATACCGGCGGGTTCCCGTGCGGGATTCCGAAACGCTGGGGTCGGCGTTTTTCCCGAAACGGACGGACAGCCGCAGGGGGGAGGGGGGGGGCGGCGGCAGGTTGCGAAAAGGAGATTGAAAAACGAAACGAATGAAATTCCACTGCTAAACGCGGTAGCATACTAAGTGGGTAGTATTCGAGGGGAACTTTGCTGGTCGAGTGGGGGAGAGGAAGAGAAGTGACAATAAAAGTGATACTCCAGAGGCATGCAAACACGCGCACACACATACACACTCATACTCACACATCGGGGCGCATCACACACACGGGCAACAACCGCAACATCACGCGTTTGCGACGATGATCCTGGAGACAAAGAACAAAGCAGGCGCGTTCTACTGTTATTCTGCACCATGTTCATTTTGTGTTCATGGCCTACCTAGGTTTCCCCCAGTCGCTCCCGCAACCGGTAAAAAGTCGGTCTGTGCCGACAGCAGAGGATACTCTTCTTCCGGCTAGCACACGAGTTTCTTCGAGTGGTGAAATCAAAGAATAACAGGAAGAAGAAACAGGGACGGGAATGGGGAAGTAGGACGAAAACGAAAAAAAAACATTGCCCAAAAGTCGCGTGCCCCGCAACCACCGTGCCTTGGTTGAAAATTTTATAAATTATTCCTCTTCCTTCAGCCCGCTATTTGGCTTGTGCCTTCCGGAATTTTCTTTCGCTTCCGGAAAATAAAACCTATAAACACAAAAAATAGAAAAGCTACCCACTTTACGGCACGCATATGATGAACGCTGAGCTTCTGCTGCAGCCTTTGGGTGCCGATATCAGGGCACAGCAATATCAACACCCACACACACACCCTGGACCACCTTTCGCGTCAGGTCTGGAGAACTGTTGTTTGTAGTAATTTTTTCCTTGCATTTCTTTTTGATTTGCTGTCTAAACAGACTCTCCCGGGAAGAATGCTTCTGGTTGTCCTGCCACCCCCACCCCCCACCCCCTACCCCGCTACCCCCTACCAACCCACCCTTACCCCACGGGGCGGAAGGAGAGAATGGTGATGGGTAGAATAATCCTGCCGGTTCATATTCGTATGCCCGAATGCTAACAGCAAGCGGTCTGTTGGCCGAAGGATGTTGCTGTTGCTCTGTTGCGCAAAACTGGCGAATGTGGACCCGGGCCCAAAATTCGACCTCAACGGTGGAGAAAGAGACGAGCGGGGGGAGAGGAGGGGATAGAAGGGAAGCGGTTGGGATGGTGAAGCGGATGAACTTTTTCCCGTGCACCCGCATGTATGCGTATGTTTGGCGTGTTTATATGTTTTCGTTTAATTTGATCTGTAGCCAACCGTAGCATGCAGGAGAAGCAGCAGCAGCAGCAGTATGGTGAGGGTTTTTGCTTTGGCCATGCCTCCGCTATTGGCAGGCTCTCTCTTTCACCATTGTCAACGTTTTTCGCCGGCTCACAAGCACCATCTAACGTGGCTGTGGAGAACGCGCTGGTGTTGGTGTGACCATATCGTGCCTTCACCCCGGTTCCCGGCCCGTGGGGAGGGAGACAGAGAAGTTCGAAATGACGGTGTGGCCTAATTCTACCCCGACTGCAGCAGCAACAGCAGCAGTGGAGCTGGAAGAACGAAAAAAATGACGCAGTTTTCGGCACTTTACTCTGCTTGTTTTAAAGCGACAGCCCAGCAAGCGGCGAAGTGTTGCCATTGACGCCAATGCCTGCTGGAACGAGCGTTTGCCGGATGAGATCGCAGTGGTCGGAGTGCCGAAGGACGCTAAACAGTGCAAAAATGTCGAACGAGGTGCATATTCTGCAAAACTAACAGTCCCGAAACTAGAGAACTTTGGCGCGAGCGCTGTAAAAACACAACTAAAAAAGTTCTACGAACGTTCCCTCGAGATGCACGGCAGAAGCGCTGCTGTTCAAAGGGGAGGAGCAGGGAATTAAAAAAACGAAACGCTATCCGACGTAGAGACCCCAGCACTTTTGGTGAGGTGAGGTGTGCACACGCCACTCTCCCGGGGTGGCCCCGAGTGTCGGATATGCAAAAAAGGGAAACATTAAGCGACTCCGGGCGTCATTATAAAACATCCAACAAGCTATTTGAATTAAATTAATGTTTTCATGTACTGCAGCTCCGTAGCACTGGTGCTTGCTATTCGTCCCTGACTCCTCGCCAACTCGGGCGTGTGGTTGTCGCCGTCTTGGTTGCGTCGTCTTCGGGCGCAGTGGAATTACCCGATGGGTCTCACGTCGGAAGGCGTGCTTCATCTTGCAGCTGTATAATCGACCATGACCACCAGGACCAGGGCCCACTCGAATGGGTTCTATCCAAACGAGCGGTGCTTCTGCCAAACGAGCAAGTCTTGTACAAACCATGCAATGGCCCTGAACAGCAGCAGCAGCGGCTCGTACAAGGCAATGAATTTATTATTTATATTTTAATTTCCAGCTAGGGCGTATCTATTTCGCAGTGATACTCTCTATTGGCTTTTAAAGTCGTTCCGTTCGAGCAGCAGCGGCAAGACAAGAAAGATTGAAACGCGAAGCGCGTGCTCTCGCACACATTGAAGCACAAAATGGCAGCATTTCGATGCCCGGGCGACAACGAAGCAGTGTCAGGGTGATGAAATATAGCAAAATCGCTGGCGGTGCTTTTCATGTTCGCCTATGTACTTTTGTTTTTCGCTCCATGCCACGAATATGTTTTGCTGTTGTTTGATTTTCCAGAATACCGGTTTGCGTTGCTTGCTGGAGCAATTTGCTCTAATATATAATTAAAAGCAAGCTTCTAACAGCTTCTTTACCACCCTCCCTGTCACGCCTCATCACATAGGAGGAGGCGCTGTCTCGTTTCCTTTCCGCACGGTAAGGCAGGAAGCGCTCACATTCAGACCACCGCTGTCTTCACAAGGTGCGGAAAGTTTGGTGAAACTGTTGTCCCATGTCCCATGTTGACTCGACCGCATGTGGTGCGCCGTGGTATGAGCAGAAAATCATTCGAAATACAAACACTCACTAATGTAATAGATATCACATGCACACATACTAGTGTACACTCCAAGGGAGTCTAAGAAGATTTGTGTGCTCCCTTATAAAAAAACACGCACACACACACACACACACACACACACTCTTTCCGTCAATTCGATCATTTACTGTGTGTGCCTAAGCAACAAGTAAACCAGTCGCAAACTACCTGCTCCCTCCTCCTCCTCTCTCTCTCCCCCTCACCCATCTACGATACGCACACCTACGGTGTTTTCTTCAAAGCGCTCGCCCACGTGGACTAGCCCGAGAACTCTAGCGCTCGGGCGGAGGCTAAAGCTGCGTCGTCTACGGCTGCTAATACGACGCACCTACGGACGAATATAATATGTATTTTACAACGCTAGTACAAAATTCTCCATTTCGAGTACACCATGATCATCCGGCTGGGGGTTAATCGTAACGGTTGCGGTGTTTTAAAACGTTATTCAAACCACTCGAGCTCGAACCGTGAAGGATACTTCGACGTGTCTGTTTATTGGTTGTTTGTACTGTGGCTGTAGGTTTAGCGTATGGGCCCATTTGTGCTTTGTGCAGAATACTGTTCAACGTTTGGGTTGATTCGAAACTGCTTGCGTACGTACGCGCCCGCACGGCATGTGCGCATGTGCCCGTGCGGATTTCTTTGTTCGAAGGTACAACGGACGCATCGGCCACTATTTAGCAGACGAACCAGCCGTGGAGCGGTGGAGTGACCTGGTTTTATACGGCACTTTTCTCAGCAACACCGTACACTCCTTTGTTGTGTTTGCGTGAGGCTTTGTTTATTATGCTGCGAGCATAAGCAAGTTCTGCTGGAAAGCATAAGAGAGCTCTGGTTTCTGGTGGCACAAGCTAGAGCAGGGGCGGTGGAGATTTCAGGAAAGATCTAAATTCTGAAGCATTTAAAACATGACTTAAACACGGATGATAAAGCTGTCAAAGTGTGATGTGAGGGCACGGCGAGCCGATACCTCAATGGAGACGCCCGATACCTCGTGAGAACCTGAAAGTAATCTCGCGAAGGCTAGGAGAGAAATTGTTTTTCGTTCTGTGACACATTAGAAATGTGAATTATTATAAACAGAATTAACAAAAAACCTTTTTATTCTCTGGCTAGCAGCAAATGGTAATGAACTGATTGTTCTGTAACCGTAACGTATGCATTAAAAAAGCATTTTTTTTCAACGGATAGTAAAAAACGGTCAAAGATACTTTCACAAACTCAATTGCATTTTTTTATATGCTAAGTTTATTATTGTACAAAAAACATTTCAACTCCCTGCCGAGCCATCTGGCGGCAGTTGGCCGGGACTTTGGCCATAGGTGTAAAAAAAAGTTTGTTGGCATTATCTTCAGTTCCAAGGTCGCCTATTTCATCAATTAATCCGCGGTTTTGGCCACAAAATTATTTGAATATATTCTCCTCGTCAAATTTGTCCAAAAATTCTTGATCAGACGGAGCTGGGGCACGTTAGGAGGGTTAGCATGCTTGAGCGCCACCGGAATGCCCAACTGCTCTTTTTCTTCCAACGCTCGCTTCGAGGAGTGGGACGAAGCTAGACGTGGCCAAAACACCAAGCCGTTATCTTCATGATATTTTTTATGAAGTAATGAGCTTATGGGAGGCACTTCGTACTATAAATCTCACCAGGTTTCATTTCGGTTTTATTTTGAACCAGGTTTCATTTCGATGGACTTTCCCTCCTCCAGAAGTGCCAAAACCTTATAAAACCTTTGCCCAATAGTATCCGGCCAATACGAAGTATGTCACAATGGCCCTAACTTTGTTAGGCACGGATTGAGCAGAGATCCTCCTCCAGAGATAAATAAAGTGATAGAGGCGCCAAATTTTGACAATATGTTGTCAACAAGTATACATTGACCACTGACTGGTTGATCGACCACTGGGTGGTAGGGTATTCTCATGAAAAGTCGAAGCATTTTATCGCTTTTTTAATGCATACGTTAGCACGTTTAACCCCCAACACCAAAAGATCAAGTAGGCACAATTTAATATGCACTAAAAACGGCAAAATACAATACTAGGTTTGACACTCCGGTAGAATGCGAGGAACCTGCAGAAAACGATTTTATGTTTATTTCGCAAATGGAAAAAGCTAACTGTATCAATTTCTAAGGGATGAGATGCGTGAAATTCGCACTATTATTCGTATCTGGTCGAACAAAATTTGGAGCGTAATGTGCAGAAATTGTCTGTCTTTAACACTTTAAACGTCTTGCCAATCGAGTTCGATAGAGAAAGAGAGACTTCATTTTTATTTCTCACCCACTCTCAGTGCAGCAAACGAATATACGAACAGAAAGAGCATTATAACCCACTCTCGACGTCCTCTCTGCCATACACTTTATGCGGAGAGGAAATTATTTCGATTTGGAATCGGGCGGTAAAAGTCCAATTTTGAATCAACATGTAGTCTCATATTGTGGAGAAAAATAACACATTACGCACGTTTGGGTGGCAAAATATTCACTAGTCTATTGAATGAAATGAATTTACTGCATGCAAAGCTGAATAATCGTCAAGCTTTTCATTATGAAAGCTTTCATACGTGATACCGCAACGGCAAAATCGCATACAAGTTTTACAAATTGCACACAAGCTTTAGCCGTCTCTGGAGGAGCAAACAAACTAGTGATGGGCAATTGAATCCATTGTTCTTTATTACACACCACGGTTTCGCTGCCCTTGCTTACGCGGTCAACAACGAAAGATTGAGGCCTTTCTTTCTTTTACTCACCAACTTTTTGCGAACTGCTTTTCATTTATAATTCTCGCTCCTGC
This sequence comes from Anopheles dirus, assembly GCA_000349145.1. Lineage (NCBI taxonomy): Eukaryota > Metazoa > Arthropoda > Insecta > Diptera > Culicidae > Anopheles > Anopheles dirus. Next base: position 56,991 of record KB673668.1, read on the forward strand.
ACCCGTTATTTTGAATTCAAACGCCTGTTGGCTATTCTACTGTCCGTTCTTTTTCCTACGCTACATTTTCATAAACTCCGTTCGTTCTCTATCTCCATCTCTAGATCCCTACAAGTGTTGAATATTTGAAAGCACGTAAGGAATGACATACAGAAAAAAAAACATTACAGTATGTTAGTTTTATTCTTGTTCCGTGGATATCAGAAATGCATCACTGGTCGGATACGGATCCGTCGTCTCTCAAAGGGTGCAGAGGCAGAGGAACTCTTATTCAAAACTTTCTCGACGTACGCTCCCGAGGAAACTCAGTTCCTTGCGAGGTAGATGAGGGAGCGTTTACACCCATGATAGAGCTGGCTTTTTTTATTTACATCGTGAAAAATCTTCAAATAATACGGGATCACTCTAACTGTTTCAACCGCATGCCGAATTTTTACCGCCCAAAACTCACGATGTGCGCAAGCCTTATATCTCCCATGTTGAACCGCGAGGTATTATGGGGGACGGGGATCTGACTCTTTTCTGGAACATTCACGCGGCACGGCAACTTAGGCCTGCTCTTTAGCCAGGTCTTATAGGCTATGAAACGCCTATGAAACGCTATGAAACTGACACACAAACAGCTTTGAGCTTCACTTACCCCGATACATGCTGTACCACCCCGTGAGAAGAAAGCAGCGACGATTAATGCCCAGATTTGTAGCTGCAGTGACGGTCGCCTCCTCGTCCGACGACATAGAACAACGCCGCGACTGATCACTGCTGCGGCTGACTTCGTCCCTGGTGAAGGGAAGCTCGGCAGGACTGGAAGGAAACTCATGATTATCCTGTTGCTGCTGTTGCTGCTTCTGCAACTGAAACCTTCTTTCTCTTATTTGACGAATCCGCTCTCTGGTCGCAGCATCAGCTGCTTCTTGGGCGACCAGATTGGCACATTCTTCGTGTTGTGATATCTGACGCCAGTAAGGTAACACGCTTGGGTTTTCTGGTTTAACGGTGCTCTCCTCTGTATTATATTGTCTTCGTACGCGCGGTATCCCAAAAGCCGAGTGTGACCCCTTGGCCGTTCGGCCCTCTCGCTGACCCTACATATTCAGGTTCTTGAATATGTAGATAAACCTTTCGCAGCAATGGGTCTGCCTGCGTACTTCTTTCTACGTCTCTAAAACAGAGAATAGAGGAGTTAGTTATTGCATTCATAGCTACTGACCTTAAATCCTCCTCCAGGGCAAGGCTGGCAATCACGTATTCAGGTTCGGG
>KB673712.1:5314-20975 GCA_000349145.1 Anopheles dirus
CAGCAGGCCAAGACCGCAAAGCGGTTGTAGCGCCTGATAAGTAAGTAAGTAAGTAAGTAAGTAAATTCACAAACAAAAGGAAAAATAATATCAGAGGCTAACACAATGTAGAAAAAAGGTAAAATTAAAAAAGAATACAAAAGAATAAAAATAATTGCAATACCCAAACCAGGAAAAGATACAAACAAATTTTAAAATTACATACCAATAGCATTAGTACCAACCAGAACAAAAATTATAAACACTGCACTACTTAATGATCTGAGAAAACAATGTGCTATTAAAGAAATTATACCTAACACCTCGTTAGGACTTCGATCACATCGCACAACGAACCAATGTATAAATTGCACCGTAAATGAAATAATGTACAACAAACGAAAAAGAAAATTAACTGGCATATTTTTATAGATCTTTCTAATGCATAGAACAATGTACACACTGATGCACTGATTAAAATATGAGAAAAAAAAACAAAAAAAACTCTGGACAACATAAGATGGATTGAAGCTTTCTTGAAAAATAGAACCATAGAAATTGTGTCACAAAACAAAACTATTAAAAAGTTATTCTCAGATGGTCTACTGCATGGAGATGTTTTTTTTGTCTCCTATACTTTTTAATATTTACACAAAAAAAATACACGAGAATATTAATCAAACAAAACACAAAGTTATACAATATGCAGATGATTTCATAATAATCGAAGCTAAAACTACTCAAGAACTGCAAGAAAAACTACTAAGAACTTTGAATGTTTTTCAGCGAAGTTGAAAAACTGAAATTAAATATAAATACAAATAAAACTAAATTAATGCCCTTTGGCAAGAAACATGATCCAATAACTTTAACTTTGAACAATTGTAACATAGAAAGGGTCACAGCTTATAAATATATTGGCACCTGGCTAGACGGAAATCTTAAATTCAGAAGACAAATAGAAGAACTTAAAAACAAAGCAAGAAAACTAAGCCCCATCAAAACTATAACAATTCACAGATCAATTATAAGATGAATTTTAAAACAGGGAGCCTCTTACACAGGAAACGCGACAAAAAGACTGTTCGATCGCGTTTCGGATTCGTTCGTGTTCGTGAGTTTCGGATAGTTTTTCGGATTGCGCGAAATAATTACCTTGCAGCAGAATAGCGTGAAGAAGAGAGATCAATGAAAGGCCATCGACTCATATTTATTAAGTTTAGGTGAGTGCCGCGAGTGACACTCAGTTGGCCACTCACATTTTTTGCTATGCAGTACTAGAAGCAGTATTAGATGCAGTACTAGATGCTGCATCTAGAGCAGTTTAGATCTAGATCAGACGGACGAGTCTGAACAAATTGAAATGCGGTGGACATCGTAGCTCGTGAACGGATCATCTGAAACAAAAAAAAACAAAAATATTCTGTTTCTGGACATATTTCTCCAGGAAACGCTGTCGAGTTTTTTTTTAAATTTTAGTGACCGTTTGAATGCGATTTTTGCCTTAAAAATCTTACATAATTGATGTTATAAAAATAAAACAACAACAAAAAATAAAATAAAAACTCGACAGCGTTACCTCATGAACTATGTTGAGAAAGTGTGTGCATCATTTCAGGAGGATCGGTCGAGTAGTTTTTGCTGGACAGTGTCCACCGACTTTTAAAACATGATGTGTGGGAAAATCGCTTTAAAGTTTTGGACACGAAAAAATCGATCTTTTTTCCTGTTATTCGCCATATACTTACATATAATCGTCGATAATGGGGCCGTAAAGTAGAAAGCCAACCTTCAGGATGTCCAAAGCGTCTTGCTGCAGTTGTCTTCGAACAATTCCAATTTCTATGCTCTCATTTTGAGGTTTTTCGTCCGTTCGACGTATCCGTATTTGATCGACGACGCGCGCCTGTTTGTGAGCATTCGGTCCACTTTGTATGCCCATTTCTTGCATAAACGTAAGCAGAGCAAAACAACCTTCATTAAATGTGTTCGTTGTTACATTAGTTGCAATTTCTACCGCGATTGCTGAGCCAGTCACAAATTTCGAAGAACTTTTCCAGATGAGTTGATTGAGGCTGTCGTTATTATTTTGGTTAAAACTGCCAAGACATCGCTTCAGAAGGGCGTAAGTTATAAACTTACTCTTAACTGGGCGCTGCAAGCCTATGTACTATATCTACTGCTACGAAAGAGCTGTATGTATAGGTATGTGCAGGTGCATAGGTATGCATTTGAGTCGAACAATGACGAAATTGCAACCACCGTTGCGATCCTCCCCAACCATCTCGCAGATATAAGAAACATTCTCGAATGTTTTAAAATTCATAACTCCGTTAAAACACAACATTCTTGAGATGTTATAATAAAAAATAGAAAAAAAATCAAGACAGAATACCCCCTCACTCCCCCCCCCCCCCCTCGCCATAATCGGCCGTTAATCGGGGCCGATTAAGAGGGTCGATTAGAACCAATGAATAGGCTGAACCGCATGGCTGTGCAATATTGTTTACGAAGTTTGATTATTGTACGCAATGCGTTTTTCTATGCTTGCATGAAAATCAATTCTCCATCAACCAATACCATCAACAACGGAGCTGATGTGATTGCGACACGCACCGGTTTGTTTTGATTTGGACTTTTTTTCTTTCGTTTGTGCTGTCAAGCAATGCAATTTTTACAAATGAGCCGGTACATTTAGCAAAGACACGCACCGAGGTGCAAAAATGGTCGATGTGTCTCTGATAAATCCAGCAACAACTTCAATGTGTCTCTGGTTGGTATGGAGAGTGCGACATGCCGGACCGATTAGTCGCAACCGATACGTGCAATTTTTATGCCGATAATCTTATGATCAGAGCGGCCGTTAGTGGTGAACTAATGCTGCTAAAGGAGGGTATTGAATCGGCACTAATAAGCCATGAATTTCCCTTGAGGAAATGGGCTACAAACGATAAGGTAATGCTGCAAAGTAACATATAACACCACAAGATCGTGAAAGCTTTACGCGCAGTGGTGATTACGACACTATCCAAACATTATGTGTTGTTTGGTCTCCATCAGAAGACATTTTTAAGCTCAAGATCACGACATCGGTCAAAATGATAGTAACACAAAAAGACACCTATTTGCTGAAATCCTACAATTGTATGATCCAATAGGCTTAATGCAGCCTATTATCGTCACTGCTAAGATAATAATGCAGGAGCTTTGGCGAGAAAACATTAGCTGGGATGATGAAGTGTCAAAGGTAGCATTTCAAAGGTGGAAAACGCTGAAGCAACAATTACCTACATTACAAGATATTAGTATCCCACGAATGGCTGTACCAAGTGATCCAAAACGATTAACAATATTTGTCAATATGAATATCAATATTTACGCGCTATATGAAGACAACCAAGGTGCACAATCGACAACATTGCTGGGATCAAAATCTAGATTCCTACGAAAGAAATCACCCTACTTAAACTAGAGCTTCTTGCGGCAGATTTATTTGCAGAATTGATAGCAATAGGAAAAAATAGTAAGTAGGCATTACAAGCGAGCGCTACTATAGTGATTCCCAAGTGACGTTGTCTTGGATCAAATCTAATCATAGTAGGTGGATGGAATTTGTGTCGAGAAGGGTGGAGCGAATACAAAAGGTCACTAATAAGGACGAGTGGGAATATGTCTCGACCAAAGAAAATCCTGCTGATTTGGTTTCCCGAGGAATTGCTCCCAGTAAACTAACGGAAAATACGCTTAAGTTTTGGCTATGTCGTCCAGAATTTATTAAAAAAGATGAACATACTTCAAGATACCAATACGATGCAAAAGCGGAGGTCGAACGAAAAAGATTAACAGCAGCGGTGTTAGTAGCTATCTACACCATCTTATGTCAAAACGATTAAACATTTTGCATTAATATGTCGAGTGGTGAGAGATATGAAAGCAAGCTCTAAGATTTGGAAAGGGATCCTGCACAAAAATCACAGGGCCTGTATCGATAGCTGAGCATAAGGCTGACATAAGGGTTAAACTCTTATCATAAAGGTAATGTAATCCAGCGTGTACCCTAACAAAATGGTAGAACTCGAAAACACAGGATGTATGAATTCCATGATACCGTTTCAACACTTAAACGCAAAAATGATCGATGGAGTAATAGATGAAGCAGGCAGACTGTAAAATGTTAGTGATCCCCCAGACAAAAATCCGAAGCTAATTCGGAAGGTTCATCCGATTAAGAGTGATCATTCGATATTTACATGAACGTTATTACCATGCCGGGCTCAATGTGGTAATAAATGCATTGCGACAAACATTTTAGATGAGGGACTTGAGAAGAACCGTGCAAGCAATGATAAAGAGATGCGTAGTTTGTGCCAGAGCCAGACCACAACCATTAAGCCAAAAAAAATGGGACAGCTTCCTGCTGTAAGAGTTATCGAACACTACACCTTTTACAACACGAGTATAGATTTATGTGGGCTATTCGACGTGCAACCCAGTGCAACCCAGCTAGAGGAGCTCAATTTAATATATTAGAGCTACAAACGGCATTTCATCAGGTGGCAGCAATTATGAACTCTCAACCGTTAACCATGTTGTACGCCAATCCTGACGAACCAGAGGCTTTAACGCCAGCTCACTTCCTAATTTGAAGGTCTTTCTCCGTCAGACCAAATGAAAAGGGACGATATGTACAATATTGTACAATTGTACAATATTACAACAAAAGTAACAGTTTAAGACTTTCAAAATTAGCAATATGATTCATGTTTTATGCACATAACTTTTATTCAACAACTTACCCTTATAATAATACATAAATAGCTATATCTGATTAGAAACATGAACTACATTAAATCTACTAATTATATTCCTCGGAAGTACGCGGCTCACACCAGTTTCGTCACGTTGTCTACCGTTATCCGTTGCCAGGAACGTAGAAAATGGGAATTTATTGTAATTGTTTGGTTTCGATGTTGTTGCAAATTTCATTATGTTCTTCTAAATTATAAGATAATATTCTGATTGCAATCTAAATAACTTACACACGAACACTTTAAACCTTACATTTGGTCATAATTTTAAATGTCAAAAAAAAAATTAGTGATTTTTTTTTCGTGAAATAATTTTCTTAAATATACGATTTAACTTAATCATTTCGCAAAACCGCACAATTGATAACCCATTTAATTCTGCAAGTTGCGTATGAATTTCAAGTCGTCTCTCATTGATTATATGATCCACTACTCTAATATCAAGCTGATCGACAATCCCCTTGGTGTTTTCATTCGATAGTAAACATTCCCCATACGCATTTGTTAAATAAAGTGTGGCTCTTAAGCTGTTTGAATATAACTGACTAAGTAAGATGTCAAGATTCACTTTCGCCTCACGAGCTAAAATATCGCATGACTTATAATATCCACTGACAAACGCATAATCTAAAGCACTCCACTGGAACAGCTCGTCTCGTACATTGATTGATGCAGGGGTCATAGTTTTGAGCAGCTGCTTCATTGCAGTTAGCGATGTATTGCATGCAGCCAAATGCAGAGGCAATCTACCGAGAGCATCTTTGGCAAATGCAAGGGAAGCATTATTCGAGAGAAGCTTAGTCACTTGTTCTACGGACTGATTTACTAACGCCAGATGCACTTCACATCTCTTGCTACCGCTCAAAACCATTCGGTCGAAGATGTCTCTCGTGCGACGAAAGTCATTGTTCCTAAATGACCAGGATCGGAAAAATGACTCACTTCTCATGCGATCCTTATTTTCGTACATCCAACAAGCAGCGAAATACTCTGCAAATATTTTATGTTTGAAGAATGGTTTATTGTTACGTACTTTTCTATTAATTATTCCACTAGTCTTCTCCTCTTGTTCTAGTTGTTCCAATAATGCAATGGCTTCTAAACGTTCCTGTTTGGTGAACAGTTTGTTTCTGCATTCTTCTCCAAATACGGCTAGTATTCCTAACAGGGCATGTTGTTGTTTGTTTATTTTATCTGAGTTCTGTTTACGCATATTTGATAACGTGATAACGGTTTCACCTGCGTCAATGTTATCCTTGAATAGCATTGCATCTAAAAGATCAATCCAGTTTAATTTGTCTTCGTACATTAAGTATTCCAGTGACTTACTAGATCGATCATCTTCCTCGTCATTGAACGCAAGATAGTGAAATAAATTCCAACCGTTTCTTGCATTGGTATGGGTTGGATCGAAGCCTTTGGCTATCAAGCAATGCATCATGAAAAAACATCCATTTTGTGCCGTCATGTGAAGAAGATTGCGGCCTTCCTCATCGACACTGTAAAGATCAGTTGTTCTGTCTACCAGGTATTGGAATGCACCCATCGACTTCGTATGAGAAACATCCTTACTCTTCGGCAACAATCGCATCACTGACACAATCAATCTATTTGTGATGGTTGTGTTCGTTTTTTGGACGATGTAGTTGAGGACTTGAATATTTCCATAGTGAACCGCTTTAGCAAGAAGTGCTTCAATAACGTAGCCAATATGTAGGACATCCTGTTCGTCATACTCTGGTAGTGGTGATCTTATATTCTCTGAGCTGTGCACACAGCAAACTTGTGGATAATGAAATTTTTCTAATGCTGGTACGTCATGGTCGTTTTGGAGGAATATATGTTCGTTGATTTTTTCATTTTCAACCAGAGAAATACTGCGAACTATACATAACTGTTGGAAGATGAGTCGGAAAGTTTTCATATGATTTTTCTCCACTAATGCATTCAAAGCAGAAATAAGGTCAGCACTATCGTTTATCTGAGGAATAGGAATGTTACGTTCATCTTTGAGATAATTTATTACTGTGTGAGCTTTATGCTTACAAGCTAATTTAAGTAACTGTTCCCACATTGTGAATGGATGATTACTCGAATTGTATGCCTTTAAAGATAATTGTTTAAATAGTGGATCGTAGTTCTGTTTAATGCAGTATTCTAGAACTGTTATCCCATCTAGTTCAGCATGTTGCGTATGTACGTCAAGTCGTCTCTCATTGATTAAATAATCCACTACTCGAATGTTTAGCTCATTGGCAATTGTCTTGCTGTTTTTATTTCTTTGTAGCTGATTCCCATAGTTGTATGCATCAATGAGAATATATTTTAAATTGTTTGTACATATCTGTTGAACTAAGATATCGAGGTTCACTTCCGCTCCACGAGCTAAAAGCATTTTGGCCATTCCATAATATCCACTGACAAATGAGTAGTCCAAAGCACTCCATTGGAACAGATCATCTCGTGCGTTGATTGATTCAAGATACATGTTATTAATTAGTTGTTCCATTGGAGTTAGCGATTTATTGCATACAGCCAAATGCAGAGGCAATCTACCGACAGCATCTTTGGCTAATGCAAGGGAAGGACTCTCCGAGAGAAGCTTACTCACTTATTCTACAGATTGATTTACTAAAGCCAGATGAACTTCACACCCTTTGCTATCTCTCAAAACAATTCGGTCGAAGATGTCTCTCGTGCGACGAAAGTCATTATTCCAAAATGACCAGGATCGGAAAAATGGCTCACTTCTTACGCGATCCTTATTTTCGTACATCCAACAAGCGGCGAAATACTCTGCAAATATTTTGTGTTTGAAGATTTGCATGCTGTTAAGTACTTTGCTTTGAATTATTTCATAAGTCTTTTGAGATTGTTCGTTTAGTTTTTTCTGGAATACGTTAAAGCAATTTCCCATTTTGTTATTTTTCTTCTGATTTGGTAGTATTTTTTGCATTAATTCAATGACTTCGGCACATTGGTGTTCGGTGTATAGTTCATTTTTGCAGTTTTCTTTGAACACGTCTAGTAATCCTAACAGAACATATTGATGTTTCTTCAATTTATGTTTGTTCAATGTTCGTATATTTGCTACCATAGAATTGAAAACGGTTCTATACTCGCCAATGCTACCAAAGATTATCATTGAATCTAATATATGAAACCAGTTTAATTTATCTTCGTACATTAAGTATTCTAATGATTTACTAGATCGATCATCTTCATCGTCATTACACGCTAGATAGTGAAATAAATTCCAACCGTTTCTTGCATTGGTATGGGTTGGATCGAAGCCTTTGACTATCAAGCAATGCATCATGAAAAAACATCCATTTTGTGCCGTCATGTGAAGAAGATTGCGGCCTTCCTCATCGACACTGTAAAGATCAGTTGTTCTATCTACCAGGTATTGGAATGCACCCATCGACTTCGTATGAGAAACATCCTTAGTCTTCGGCAACAATCGCATCACCGACACAATCAGTCTATTTGTGACGGTTGTGTTCGTTTTTTGGACGATGTAGTTGAGGACTTGAACATTGCCATAATGAACCGCTTTAGCAAGAAGTGCTGCGATAATGAAACCTTTATGTAAGACATCCTTCTCGTCATACTCAGGTAGTGATAATCGAACATTCTCTGAGCTGTGGACACAACAGACCTTTGGATGATGGGTCTCGTCTAATGGTGGTATGTTATAATCTTGTTGGAGGAAAATATGTTTGTCAACGTGTGCATCTTCAACCATATAAATCTTGTAATGTGTGCACAGCTGCTTGATGAATATTCGACAGTATGTAAATAAATTATTTTCAAAGCAATAGTTGAAAGCAAGCATAAAATCTCGTATGCTGTTTGTTCTCAGTGATGCCGATAACAGTTGGTTCAATGTTCCGTCCATTCCAGTTTTCATGCAGAATCCCAAAACAGTTAATTCATCAAGTTCTGAATATTGCAAGTTAAAGTCAAGCTGTCCTGATTTGAACAAATACTCTATTACCCGAATGATAAGCTGTTCTGCCAGCACCTTGGTAGTTTCATTAGACTGCAACCAGTTCTCATAGTTATTTGTCTGAAAAAATATATGCCTTATGTTGTTGGAACATATCTGTTCAAGTAACGCTTCAAGGTTTATTTCTGCTCCTCGGGCTAGAAAATTTGTGACAATTTTTTTTCCTGAGAGAAATGCGTAGTCTAGGGCACTCCACTTCATCAGGTCATCTTGTAAATTAATGAACTCCAAAGACATATGTTGAAGCAGTTGTTGCATCAAAGCTTCCCTCTCAACGCTTACTGCCAAATGCAGAGGTAAGCGACCATCAGCATCTTTCATGGTAGCAAGGAAAGGATTCTCCGAGATTAGGTTCACGACTTGTTCCATTGATTGATTTAACACAGCGAGGTGCAGCTCACAACGATTGCTTTCTTTTAAAATCAATCGATCCACAAACTCCCGGATAGTTGAAAATTCATGTGTCCAATATAATTCGCTCCAGAAAAAGCCCTTCTTTTTTATTCGTTCCAAATTTTTATGTATCCAAACAGCGGCAAAATATTCAGCAAGTATGCGAAGAATGAATTGTGGAATATTGTCTTGCACTTCTACAATGATTCCTGTTTTTTCCGAGGCATCGCCCATTTTCTCCATACATATTTTCGCTTCACGTTGTTCCTGTACGGTAAGCATTATATCCCGGGTTTTTTCGTTAAAGATGGCGAACAAAGCTAATAATGCATGCTCATTTTTTGTTTTAATTATCGGTGCCGCAATAATATTCGTTACTGCAACAGAATCTCTTGCTGATAAAGAAATTCCAGTCTTTTCCATCAATGATCTTTCAAGTTTTTTGTTGACAAATGCTTCAATTAGTTGTAAAATGTCTAAAGAATCCTGTTGGATGAACTGTGTTTCATCACGTGAGGAAATATTTTTCTTAACAGATGGAAAATGAATGTCAAAAGCCATACGCAGGAAAAGTGGTACCGATTTTAATTGAATAGGAAGATTTCGAAAATCTCTTAGAAGTGCTTTGAGCAGATGATTATCGTCTGAATTCTCCGTATCTATCGTCTCATAACGAATATATTTACGTAGAGCTCGTTCTTGATCGTTTTCAGAAAATAGTTCAAGCTGGTATATCCTAGAATCGGGAAAGGTCTTTTCGAACTCTTCTAGAAAATGGTATGGCCGGCTGGAAATGTAAACAAGACGCATTCCACCAAACTGTGCAAATTTTGCCAAACACTCCAATACTACCTCCTTATAATCAGGAGCTATTTCGTCAAACCCATCAAGCAGCAATATTAACTTCTTTTGATTCAACTTTTCTTTAAACAGTCGCAAACAGGAAAGCTGACTTGTTTTCAAATTCATAGCTTTTGCTGTGTCATCGTCCACAACAAGTCTTGCATTAGATAAAATCAAAAGCTTCGAGCTTTCATCAGCTTCTTTTCTCCTGTTTTGGATATCTGCATCAGTTTGCTTGGTACCGTCATGCACGAGCAGTGCCAAATAGATGAAACGATATAGTATTTTTAGTACTGATAGAGCATCAAGTTTATAAACATCGATGTTCATCAATTGTTTGAAATATGTGGAATATTCAATTGCATTTAGTCGAATCACAAATGATGAATGAATGATACTGGATAAACGCCATGACAGTTTTGTAAAGAAACTAGACTTCCCAAATCCAGCATCATTAAGAATTATATTAACTTTGGATGAAGTGGCTCCATGTGTTAAACCTGGAAGGTTATCATTATCGTCGAAGTAAACTGATTTACCCTGATTATAAGATACAAAGCGTCGATCAACGTACCATTGGTTAATTTCCTCATATTTTGTTTTGTGCAAACTTTTACTTTCCTGTTCATTCATTTGTATTAAATCGAGTAAATATGACAAAGGATCAGTTTGTTCGATAATCTTCCCGAGTGCTACAGATGTGCCAAACAGATTGACGCATTTTTTAATTATTCGAGTCCGTGTGTCTTCCGTCAGCATTTCAACGCAAAATGAATCGACACATCCAGCTACGATGCCTGCACCTCTATAGGATGCAGCGTCTTTTTTAACATGCTGAACAATTACCAACTTCATACCGTATGTTTCTGGAAGTTCTGTTAGCTCTTGGCTCATTTCCTCTTGTGTGATGATGGTGATGATCATATCAGATTTGTTCGAGCCATGTTTGCTAATAGTAGAAACAGCATTGCACAATTCTTTTGTCATTTCGTTCAGCTGATACGAAGAGAGGTCAACTAAAATCATGCCGTATTTAGCTAGGTTGGCTGTTTGCTCTATAATAAGAATACTAACTTCTGTACTGTATGAACTGCGATAGCAGAATTGTCCCTGCGGTTTGATTTGAAATGAATTTAAACAGATTTGTGTTTTCCAGTACTGTTGGCTGAAATTTCAGATCAAAATACTTGGCCCGTAGTGAATCAACCTGTTTGGACGTACTAATTGTGAAGTGTTCCTGTATAAAGCTATCTTCTGTTTGTTTAAACAGTTTTTCCACATCGGTAGGTTTAAACGATTTTGGACCTTTTTTAATGGCATCAAACATGGCATAATGTAACTTTTAGTAAGTCGATATATTTTGAAAATGCAATAATATTTTAAGTAATCCCATGGCTACAGCGAAAAGCTCGATCTCGTTAGCAGATCCACAAACTAGAATGAAATTGTCATAAAATGTCTTAATATAGTTAATCTTATCGCATTGATTGAATTCACTTTCATCTGTGTATCTATTCTTCCATGATTCTTCCATGATTTTGTCCAGACCTTCCAATTGGTTTACGCAGTCGAACTGGTAAAATGTTGCCTTTATATCTTGTAGAAACATTGGTATGTTGATATCAGCAACATTCTTATACTTAAAATTGGAATAGCTTAGCTTCGTATCAAGCGTTTTGTTCGTACAAAGCATGTATGTTTGCGTCTCTCCTAATTCCGGTTTGTGGATATTGAGAAATGATTCAAAATACATGCCGATAGAAAATGCAGCGTTCTTCTTTGTCGACAACAGATCTGCTGCCGAAACTATATCGTGTTTGCTTTTCTGCTCAACAGTTTGCATAGTATGTCTATGCTTAGCTTGAATGCGCACAATGCCTCTGGAAGAATGCTTCGACGAAGAATAGCGCACAATGACATCGTCGAACTTCCCACTTGCTGGATCTTCAAACGTGATCTCGAAATCGAATCGATCGTCCTCTTTATGCATTTTGAAAAGGCGAAGTAAGACGACCAATCCGAGTTGAAGTTGATACGAGATGCCGTGAAGGGAAGCATTGTTTTTACCTTCATTGTGGGTGAATTTTGTTACTTTTGGTGCTTGCTCATGGGTTTTCCTAGTCGGCAGCTTGTTTTCTTCACAGAATTTAACGCCCTTCGGAGTCTCCATGTTGAACCCTATTTTTGTAGTTCAAAATCTGAAAAGATAAATAACAACAAATGCAATGTAAGTTATTGAGAACAATTATGTGTAATTGTAGTTGTCACGAAGGGACGTTGAAACATTAAAGCTTTGAAATCGGTGGAGTTTATTTTACCCGATTCGAAACTGGTCAATTAAAAATTTATTTCTATTTTGTCCTACTAGTTTCATAATTACTTCGCTTTTTGTGCTCGTGATCGGATTCTTCTTCCTATTCCTACCGCAAGCGCCACCTTCCGTTTGATACTATGGAATGCGGCAGATTCGGTCAAATTACTTTGACAGTAATGCAAAACATTTACAAGTTGAAGAGCAAATACAATGTGAACTGAGTTGAATTCAATTAAAATTTGAACGTACCTATTTTAGTTACGGAGCTCAAACATAAGCTATCGCGTGGAGAAATAAAATTAGTTCAGCTCGTGATATACTACCAGTTACCAATTTCTTGGAATTTTACATGAATAAAGAACGACAAGGAGACAGAGAACTCTCCTCGCTTCCCGTGCCTCTCTTCCTCGTTTTCTTCATCTATCTCTATCCCTATCTAATATTTCATCTCGTTCTCCGTTCTTCTGGCTAACACAGCCCCATAAAAGGACCTGTGCATAATTGAAGATAAATATTTGAATGATTATTTGTATGGGTATTTGAATGAGTGGAAAATGCAGTACTCATGAAATAGAGCATTTCTGAAAGATCGCTTACTTCTGCTTCGATGAAACAACGACGATGACGTCATGTTAATGAAGTAAACAGATTTTCTATCGTTACGTCATTATTGCGTAAATTATGGCCGATTTTCCTAGAACTGAACTACACTGCGTAACATAACTATATGCCCACCTGTTTTTTTTTTGAATACAACGATTCAAAAATAAAACAAAGCAAATATGCCTACATAATAATTTGGAATACAAAATCGTTTAAATGTTCCTATATTTTTCAAAGAATTTTAGAACGATTGTTTGTATAAAAAAAAAGATTTTTCGTAAGTGGGCGTATAGTTACAAGGAGCGATTTTGACGGTAGTGAAAAAATAGTAATAGTGTGTGTAAAAATGTAAAAAAAAATCGCCACAGACGTATTTTGTTATTATCTTCAACTTAGTAGAACATCATTTTCATCTATCTCATCAAATTTTCGTTGTATTATTGAAAAACAGGTAGGCGTATAGTTATGTTACGGAGTGTATAATCAAGACTTTGTGAAAAACAAAAGCAAACTGCAACCAACAGTATGGATATTACCTGCTTCAATTTAAATATTCTGCAAAGCGTACTCTAAAATATCCAGTAGTGTAGAAAATTTAGTTTCGGCACGTAGCTTAGCATAAACCCCAATTACAGTGCCAGACGATTTTTACTATTTCGGTTGAATTTACTATCGTTTCTGGAAAGATACCAAACAACAAATAAATGAAGAAATGAGTTATTTTCAGCAACAATATGCGACTACAATAACTTGTTTTTGCATTACGCTTCACTTTCACTACATGAGGTGGATGCAATACAAGTTTATAGATGAGAAAGTGTATAAATCCCATATTTTCTCTCAGCAGTAAAATCCACGGTAACCCAGCACATCCCAGCATACAGACTACACCCACACAAACATATTGTTTTCTATATTTTTTGTACTCTAGTATGACCTTAAATTGATACACAAAAATGACTGCCCATCGATGTAAATATTTACAATCATGTTTATCCTGTGATCGGCAACAGGTAAGTTATTTCGTACATCATCAATTACAACTCAATATCTAGAATAATATTTTTGTTTAGATCAGCTAAACAGCAAACGACAAAATGCATTTTGGAAACTGCTATGCACCACCGGCAAGAAAGCGTGTATATATGGTGAATTGTTAAGTTGTTCTATACCGTTTCACTAAATTAAAGAATTGTTCATTACTGTGCCCACGTACAGCAGTGTCTCATTATCAGAATGGGACAATATAATTCTCGCTAGCAGAGAGTAAAAAAAAACTATAACAAATAATATTAAATGAATTTAAATAAAAAATATATATGTGGAATATATTAGGCATGCGCTCATGTTCCGATTGTTGTTTGGATCCGGGGTCATCGCGCGCGTTCGTCCTTCACTCTGCCGGCACAAGAGTTATCGCTTATCGTTTGTATCGCTTCTCGTATGCGATTATCGGCGGAGTGAAGGACCGATCTGACCAGTAATATGTATAATACCAAAAAAATGTACAACTTCAAATATCAAATTATAAGAACATGCCCGCCACAGTTAGCCACGTGCTTTCTTTAGCTATAGGCCTAACAGATAGGGAATATTAGAAATTGTAAAACACATTTATAAAAAGGGGAATTTATCCAGCGGTTGGCTAAAACATTGCTAGTGAATCACGCCGCTGGTTGAGGACCCAGCTGCCCTAAATAAAACTGGTCTAAAAGGAGGGACAAATCTGACTGTTGCGCTTGATGTGTGCTAAAAACAACTATCTCCCTTACCTCGCAAAGGTTTAGGCGAAACGGCCATGGGTTTAACGCCTGCGTCGCTTTCAATAATCGTTCAACTTTTTTACGACCCCTGTTGTGTTTCCGTTATCAATGTAAATATCGTGTTGATACACTTTCAATGATCTACCTATGCCCATAAATGAAACGTTTGTAGGTATGAAAAAAAATAACGCTAGAAAGTAAGTTGAGCTCAACGCGGGTTTTGCAGAGATGTTCGTTTTGCCGACAGTTCTTCATAAATGATCGAAACCTCCACCTCGAAAAGTTCGTGAAAATTGTGTTTTCCCTGATTAAAATCTTTAAAAAGTGTTTTTTGTTTATGTTTGCAATGGACCTTATTACTTTTATTGTAATACACAATTACCAATACGACCAATACTAAGTGACAATGTTGCTTTCATTCCAAGGTGTCTCTTTTTGCGAGAAACTGAATCCGCGATTTCACATAGCTGGTTTTATAGGTTTATAGGTACCATTATAGCTGCCATTTCTAACGTGCCTTTTCTATATCTATATCAGTTGAACTCTTCATTGTGGTGAGTTAAGCCGCGCCCTTCTATAACGGGTCTCTTATGTATTTATTTGCACGGGTGCTCACTTCTTTCGCTTGCTGCTTCAGTCGTTGTCGCCTATCTAAAGCCGTTTCCAAACGTACCACAAATTTCACGTTGCGATTGGCGCTGGACGTGGCACAGTTTCTGCAGAATCTGCCAAAATCGCGCGGCGCCATACTGTTCCACTCAGGAGTATCTTTGTTATTGTTTTATTCATGTTTGTCTTGTGACTGGCAACAGGAAAGTTATTTGGTGCATAATTATTTACAACTTAAAGCCGTTTCCACACGTAGTACTGCCAGTTTCCGCAAAATATGTGAAAATCGTGCATGGAAACTGTTATATTGCGGAGCTGTCAATCAGCCAAACTGTAC
>KB673712.1:33303-57831 GCA_000349145.1 Anopheles dirus
AGTGTACTGATTGTTAATTGTTAAGTTTTACATTGTGTCGACTAGCTAAATAAAGTACCCTCTAAGACGCAAAACTATCTATCCGACACATTGTCATATTTGACACATTTACATATTTAATGCAGGGTTCTTCGACGTTATTTGTTTGTACTCAAACAAGAATCTAATCAGAACTGGAATACTCCCACTTACCTCGTCACATCGTACAAGAAAATCTAGAAAACTTAGTAACTCTACGAACTTAGTTAGTACGAAGTTAGTTAGTTAGTACTTAGTTTAGTCTAAGAATCTAGGACTCTTAAATGATTTGTGAACATATCAGATGTACAAAAATGCCATTGTTACATACAGGACGCAGGACGCTACACAGTATGCAGCCAACGCGCTCACTCAATGAGCTCTGACTCTGATCGAGATCGAAATCTGACTAGATCTACAGGATGAGATGAAAAAACTGCAACAAAATTCAGATTGCTGTCATTTCTGAACCGCTCGTCTGACAGCTGTCAAACTTCTTCCAATGACAGTTCACTATATTGTTTACAAGCGCTCCAGATCATGTTATTGTTGGACTAATAAGAAAATTTATTATTCGTGATGGAGTTCAAGCGTGATAGCGTAATTGCTTTACATTTGGCTGGAAACCCCCAAGTGGCTATCGTTAGAGCCCTCCAGCATTTAAATGTTAATAAATATTTTGTGTCTCGTACGTACCAAGGGAGTGGACGAAAAAAATCAGCAACATCGCCAGACATGGTTCGGAAAGTCAAGACGCGGCTTGAACGAAATCCGCATCGCAGTGGCCGACAAATGGCTCGTGAGCTTAACAAATCGCAATATTCCAATCGGCAAATATTGAAAAATGAGCTTGGACTTAAGCCTTTGAAGAACCAAAATGTGCAAGATCTTACCGATGCACAAAAAAAAAAGTTAGAGACGCAAGAACCAAAGAGTTGCTTCGCTTGGCCGAAAGTGGTGAATTGCCGAATTTGGTTTTTTTCTGATAAGAAACCGTTTGCTACCCAGCAGTTTGTGAACAAACAAAATGATCGTGTTTACTTGCCAGAGGGGTCAGCTGAAAATTTGCAACTTAGGTTGGCCACCAGAACTCAAAAGCCGGCCATGGTGATGGTGTGAGCCGCCATAACCGCCGATGGTCGCTCACCGCTCGTATTCATCGAGAGTGAGGTCGAAATAAATGCGCAAATCCATCAAGAAAATATTTTTGAGGGAGCTCTGAAGCCCTGGGCACCCAAACATTTTGGCCGCAGAGCTTGGACATTCCTTCAAGCAAGCGCTTCGCAGAGAATGGGCAAAAATACCGCAGAGCCACTTTCGGGCAGCATGCAATGGCTTCATCGGCCGTCTTCTTTCAAATCGTCGAAGGTTTCTCCAGCGGTCTCTGCACAACCTTTGCATGCACACGTAGGTCATTCTGATTATGAGTTCAATATCTTGTATATAACAACTTTCATAAGTCTTGGTTCATTTAAAACAAGGCATGTTCGAACGTTTTACTAAATAGGGGATATTTTACAGAGTTTGGAGAAAAGTACGTGTTGCTTGAGTTACGGTTGCTTATTTTAATTATTTGGCCTCAAGCTAGGCCTCAAGCTCGAACGCCTCTCCCAATAGTCCTTTATCTATTCCTCTACACTACTTTTTCTTCGTTCGTGCTTCCCTTATGCAAACATTTAGGCGCGAACAGGGCACTTAGTTTCAATAATAGTGGTGCCCCCAGCAACCCTTAATTGAATCTTTTGACAGTGTTTTATAGACATAAGTAAACAGTTGCGTGTGTCCAATTTCTACCCAATTTCGTTATATATCCACCGAGATATTCGTCATGCAATTGGGAGGGTGAGAGTGAAGGGATTTCATGATTGAATGGGACAAATTCATACAACTCTGGGAACTATTCAAGAGTGGATGAAAAATGTTGTGGATAGTCTTAAAAAAAAAATTGACAAGAGGACTCAAAATATAGGACAACAATATACAAATCTTAAACTTACTATTTAAAACAATGAACGTAGGACTTCTATGTCAATCGCAGCATCATTGTTTCCAATGATGTGGGTGACATAGTTGGCGAACAAACAAAATATTTCAATACGCTTCTCTGCACTAATGTCAGTTAGTAGAGGAAAGCGTAGAATACTAAACGAGAATATGGACGCGACGGGAAACCCTGAAACCACAAAGCTGATACATTGCTGCAGCAGTTTCCATGCATGAGCAACTCTGCTGCAGCTGGCAAACTTGTGCTCCAGAGTGTCGGTTACGGGACAAAAGGAACATGACGAGGACGGGACGCGGTTCATACGGTGCAGCAGCTCTCCATGAACGATTCTGCCGTTCAATAACAGAAACAGGACACTACGCTGCAGCGATGAGATGCCTGGCGGAATAGATATTCCGCCAGATTTTCCGCCAGTTTACTGACAGGTTCTCCGAGGCTACCTATGCTACTGGTAGCCTCTCCGTCAGCGTCTGACGAATCAAGCGGGTAGTGAGATTTACGTAGGATGTATCGTAGCCCAGTTGCTGCACAACGTTCCGCAGGCACGGGTACGTTGACGGAACAGAGACAATGTTCGGAGGGTTTCCAGCACAAGCGATGTGCTGGGCTCCGACTCGTAGACACCCCAATTCCGCAACATACCAATTCGTCAGCAGCGCTTGGGTTGCGATGGCGGGGATGTGCAGGTTGAGCCCACCGCGGTTGCGGGGCAAGGCCAGCTGCTGAAGAGGCACTCGGATGCCTCCGGAGCCATCCCAGAGGAACGATCCTATGGTGCAGGTCACCTTCGCTGTGTCCATTGCACGGGCGCCACAAACCGCCGCAACGAACCACAGCTTAGGGAGGAGGAAGGTGTTCAGCAGAACAACCTTCTGCACCAAATTCAGGTCCCTCACGCGATGAAGCCACACCAACTGCCGGAAGTGATGGATGAGCAGGTCCCAGTTGAGGCTCATTGCTTCTCGGATATTGTTGGTAAACAATATTCCGAGAAGCCGCAGCCTCTCCTCCGTACGCAGCCATGGGACCTGGATCGTGTTAGCTGGTGTGACATGCCCAACGTCGATCGCGATGGTCTTCTCGACGTTCAGGCGGGCTCCGGAGTGTTGCCAAATCAAGAAATATAAAAACCGTTTCCAAGGAACAAATGGTTATCATTAACAAGAACGTTGGATGAATGAAGAGTTGATGAAATTTCCTAAAATGTGTGTTCGGCCAAATTTGGTTTGATAATTGCAGTATCAACAACTGCTGGTAAGTTAAATGCATAAATCTTTATATTATTTACATAATATTAAACAAATTGTGTTTTACTTTTTATTTTTTTTCCGAGACGTTCACCTAAAATCCCGTACCACGCATGATCAACGCAATGTAGAAAGCAACATTTGTATGGCTGGTGGTAGTGGAACGAAAACTTATGATGCGGAACTGGTACGAACATTGAAATAAAGAAAACTGGCAAAACCAAGTGTTTTTCGTTGTGGGCGCGAAAGAGAAAGAAACGGAGTGGGGGAGCGAGAACGATCGTGCATGCGACAGCTCAGCAAAACTCTCTCGGGCGGAAATTTCTCTTGGACTTAATTCCCCCCTTCGCTTTACCTCTAAGCCCAAGGCAAGCCGAAATTAAGCCCAAACTTTCCATTCGATTTCGCGAGAGGATGTCAAGTGGGAAAGCTCGCTCCAGCTCGAAAAACGGTGCCATTCGTGAGCGGTGCAGGAAAATAGAGGATTTTAAGAGAATATTGCGCGCTGTGTAGTTATGGAATTCCACGTTTGACAATGATTGTATTTTTTCATTTACTGAACATATTCGCGAGCGGATTAAGGAATGAAGGAATATGGGATTAGGAATAGTATTGTAGAAGAAAGGATTCTCTCTAAAACTGCTTTCACTGGCCTTCCGTGGTGAAACCTTACATTATCCATCAATAGTGTTCCATTCGTGATGTGTTTAAATACTTTTTCTAACTAATTTACTAATGATACGGCATTTTAAGGAAACCGTAGTAATATGTATGATAGTATTTAATTTTTGCTGATTGCGCTATTTAGCACGGTGCACTCGCATGACTGCTAGTGTGTTATCCAAGGAGCGTATCCTATACTCATAGAAACATTGAAACCTGTCTCGTGGACAAAAAGGATATTCGCTCGGAAGTGAGGTACTTAGATTATAATACAAATTGCAAAGCGTATTCCCTCCACTCATCCAGGCAGACATGACTGTTGATAAACAACGTCATGTCAACTGACAGTATTTGGTGCGATGAAAGTAGCTCACTGTCTAAATCTATTCCCGATTCGATTAACGGTACGCACGCAGCCTGAGCGAGAGTTAAAATAACGGTATACACTGAACGAGCCGAGTGTGTGGCAGGATAGGACCATGACCGCACGACACAGGCGATGACCGGGGAAACGTAGGAGTGACCAAGATATAGTTTGTAGCAATCCGAAAGTGGGCGAAACGTGACGTTTATTTTCTTTAAATTTCGCTTTTCCTAAAAATTAACCTTCACAAGTATAAACCCGTAAAAGGTTAATACAGGATCGTTATTAAAAGATACAAATTTATCGTCTGCGATTGTTACCCTGTTGCGTCGCAGCAATGACAGTTACGGCTTTCAGGCATAACAGAGGTTATTTTAAAACTAAAACTAAACCCTTGTATGTCCCTATCTACCATATACTCCCCTACATCGAATTGAAGTTCAATCCTCAGCCTATTCTTTAATTCTTGAAGTCTTAAGCTACAGGCTTCCCCTATCTAGTCCAGCATTTTCTCTTACATTTTCGCAGTGGATCGGCTAGGAGGTCATCTTTTCTTATTATATATTCGCCCATGAGCCTTATTGATTTTGTAATAGTTGGTGCACCGCAGCTCGCTTAATAGTATCAGATATTTCTTGCTGCGATTTTCTGTTATTAAATAAAGCGCCCACACGTTCACGATCTGTGTTTGTTATCTTTGCGTTCTTCAAGCGCTCCATAATTCTGGTAATTCTGGTTCGAATTGGAAACTATTAGAATTAGAAACTATCAAAATTATGTGTAAGGTAAAAAAAAACACTTTAGAGAAATTTAAACAAAGTGATATTTTTAGCCTCCTCTGCGTTTTGGCTTTTTAGTAGTTCACTCTAAGAATGTTTTGAAGGTTTTAAAATTTTGACGTCGGCGGATTTTTACTTGAGGGGGGCTGGGGAGCAAACAGGGGGAGGGGGGAGTAGGGTCATAAACTCAACGGATTATAAGACTAGAACAGTTTGCGCACAACTGGTGAAAATTTCAGCCCAATCGGTCAACAATTGCCAAAAATAACCTTCTAGGTGTCACCATGATTTGCACCTAAGGAGTATTCGGTCCATTTGACCGTAGGTGTTAAGCCTGGTCTACACGAAGCGCAACTCCCAGCGCAACTCCAAGCGCAACTGTCAAATTCGCTGCGCTTCGTTTGGACACGACAATTTGCAAAGGTAGTTGCGCTTGAGATGGAGCAAACTGTATTTTCTCATTTTTGCACTTTTATCGCTTAATTCACCAAATAAACACGCGACAATGATTAAAATACGATATCCTTTCTACAAACATCTATATTTGTAGACAAACTAACTCAAACCGTTTGTTTACATTGAGTTGCGCTTGAGTTACGCTTGAGTTTCGCCTTCCAAACCCAAAAACGATTTTGACGCAACGTGAAGCAACTGGCAACATTGACAACAGTTGCGCTTGACGAGTTGCGCTTGACGAGTTGCGCTTCGTGTAGACCAGGCTTTAAAGATATACAAATCACTCTGAATTATTTCTACCATGAACCGCCATCGCAAATGTTGCTTGTTATTTAAAAAAAAACAACGGTAGCTCCACTTCTGGTGTTGGTTGAGTTTTTCGATAACTTTCCCGTTGGGGAAGGGTTTTGAAACTATATTTCAATTTTACCATGGTGCTCCTCACTTTTTCGTCCGCTTCCTTTCCCTGGCTTTTCTACGTTGCTCTGCTGTCCTGTTTGCTGTACTTTCGTCTTTGACGAATCTATTGCTTCTCATCTCTTCTACCTCATCTTCTACTTTCTACCTCATCTTTCTTCTCTCACTGCAAAGGTGTCGAACCTTCGTCGCAACAACTGGATTTGCAATCGGGAATAAATCCGTTTGATCGGACCGGTTGTTTGATTGCAGACATTGAAACTATTGTCTGGATGAGTTTACGTTATAGGTAGCTATTCAAAATAAATTCTCCACGATGTTTTCCTGCATTGACAAGGATGCAGCAGACAATTCTTTCGTAATACTTATTAGACCGTAGTTTTCGAAAGAGAAAGTTTTTTATGTTGACTGATATGTTTCTGAGGATGATATAGTTAAAATTGTTGAACAAATCAGATATCAACTGACACTTTTACAACTTCGAGCTCTCAAAAAATGTTTTCACAAACGGGTTTCATCTAATGATGGTTTTGTTATTTTTTTTTAATTATTTAAAAAATTAGGAAACCCGCGAGGGGAAACGAGAATCGGCCGAAAACGAAACAGATTATACAACTAGAATAGTTACCGCCCAACTGGGAAAATTTTCAGTTTTTTTTTAAATTATCAACAAATGCTAAAATCGAGGTGTCAAATGTTAAATTCGATTCGAAATTCGAAGTGTCGATTAACACCTGATTTGTACATTAGAAGTTTTCGATTCATTTGAGTGGCAATGTGCTGTTAATGATCGTTCAGTTGGGTAGGTACTGTATATTTTTATTATTCGTAACATAATTATATAGATGTGCAGTGAAAGATAGATAACGTTTGGTTCAAAACGAGCACTTGCTGCATTGAGTTCATAATTATATGGCTAATTTGACCAATAACATATATGCATAAGTATTCACAACATGGGTATCTATTGGTAAAATTTTACATGGAAAAAAATATACCAGATACCACATATACATATATGCACACAATTAAAGTTTTCATTAGCGTGAAACATAACATGTTTTTTGCAAGATTATCAAGTAAAAGTTACAAGGAATTTGCGATATGATGGATTGCTCACGTTTTAAACAACTCTCCAGACAATCAGCATTGTTTCAAGTTAAGTTTGTTCTTAATTAATCCACAAAGAAACGTACCCACCGCAACGATTATAAGGCGAACATTGTGTTCGTTTCAGATATCGTTTCTTCTAATCGATATTGCTGATCATAAGATTTAGTTTTCGTTTGCTATTGATTTTCCATAAAGCGAATTTGGTAAGCAACCGTCGTAGCTAATTCCATATAACGTTCCTGGAACGAACGATACGTACAGTTCTTAACGTAAACTGTTTACAAATCCAGAATGCTGGTGCTAGATATCAGTACTCTTTGCAGGCAACAATCAGTGCTAACAGTGCAATCCGTCACCGCGTGTCGTAAAGCGCCAACGATTCGTCACAAAGTAAACAATTTCAAATCACAATACGGCAAAAATGCGTTCATAAATCTTTCGCAGAGTTAACCAGGTTTTTCAGCGGTCGAATTGTTTACTTTTGCTTGATAATTACGCTTCCTAACGTTTCTATCGAGCGCTGCTGAGTAGGATTTTTTGCGTGGTTTTGATGGAAAGTTTATCGCGTGCAAACGATGCCTTGCCAAAATATATGTAAATAATAACACACATAAGCTGAAGCAGGGCATTTAAAAGCTATTCTTTTCCAGCATCACTATCAGAGTCGAATGCGACAGCGATCTGAGTACCAGAATTATTCCTCATCTCGAGTTTGAAATTTATCAGTGTGCAGTCGTGCATCCAGCATGAGCAACGGAGGAGATGAATTAGATTATGAGAGAAGAGTTGCTATCGCGATGCTTGCTGCCGCTCGAAATCTTCCACCCGACGCAACGCCGCAAGAACGTGAGGCCGCAATGGAATTAGCCGCTGCAAGTGTTAGAAGGAACATGTGAAACTAGCTAAGCAGTGCAAAAAGCAATAAACGATGATTTTTTTTAAATAATGCAATAGTGAATATTGGCTACGAAAGAATCTTACGAAATAACATGAGAACATACGAGAAAAAAATTAATGAGAAGACGGTCTGCATTGAAAATAGCTTAACGTATAATAAAAGTAAGTGTAAATCGTGAAAATGTGTGATAACGACAACAGGAGAGCTCAGTGAAAAGAACCTATACTGCAAGCGGTGGAGTCATGTTGTTATGATACGAAGTTATTACATTGCATGTGAACGATTTCTTCTGATTTTCTAGGTTTTACTATTTGATTGAATTTAAATTGAACATGGGATTGATCTAAAGGCGCTTGGGCGCATGGACGATAGGCTCGAAAACGAACGATTGATCACAATGTGTATATACACTTGTTGAAGCAATTTCATCTACGATAGCGGAGGAATATTATAGAAGTAGGCAACGCAGAGACAACCACAGCGCGTTAAGAATGTCGAACAAAACAAACGACAAAACTGATCGAGCGTTGGGTAAAACAAAATAAGATCGCTTTTGCAAACCGGGCGTTCTAGATATTCTAGAAAGTGTTTTCCATACTGGATCATTGTAGTTTTAGAGTAAGGAAAGTCCTAATGCTAATTGTTGGGTCCGCCGTAACGGCTCTGTAAAATCCGGAATTCTTTCATACTGCAAACGTTGGAGTAATCGAAACTCTACAAGAGAAAGGGGTACATCAACGCTCTTGAGATAAATGGAACACGAGAAGCAAGACGTGTTATCCTAACTGTCAAGTCCTCACCCATGAGTATTTTTATATCAACATATTTGATGTTAAGTTGTATCTTTATACGAGGCTGCTACACGTGGTTTCACTCGTCTTATCACCGCAAGTTTTTTGTCCGTTCATAAATGGGCTGTGATAAGTTTCTGCCAAACTCGTAAACCGATAGTCCACAACTATGAATTATCCGGAACGGCTCTGAACCGCATGCAGATATTCAAAGATCTTGGTGTTTGGATGGATTGTAAATTGTCTATCTCAGACCATCTAAACACTATACTGAAAGCCAGTAAACGCCGTGGTCTAATTGGCCGTATAGCATCGGAATTGTCCGATCTAGATAGATTTATTATTAATGTCAAATTATTAATGTCAACGGCCAGGCCGTTAATTAGTTAAATAAATAAATAAAATAAATAAAACTAATGTCAAATTAAACTAACCAAGCCTTTTCGCATACTAAAATGACTTTAATCATTTTCTCGAATGTAATTTAACAGCTCCATGTGAAAATAAATGCAGAATGCTGAAACACAACAAAGCAACAAGAAAATTAAATAGTTATTAACAAAATCACTAATATAGCTGAGAAGGATACAAAAACCTTGAAATAAAACGGTCAAATACTCAACTCTATGTCTCATTATAATAGATTACAACCCAATATGCTGTTTGATAGGATGAGATAACTCAATGACAAAATGAATATAATCTTAAAAAATGAAAAAAAAGGAATTCAACATTTTTTATATAATGCTCCAGAGTCCATCAAACCTTTCGCAGTATTTATTTAACCAATTTGAGAAATTACAAGCAAGTTGTAAATATGAACATATCTAAGATAATAACAAGCTATTAGACAGGCCTTGTACAGCCAGTTTCAGAATATCATCTACTATTAGGGATATTATCAACAGGATCAGTTATCAAGACGCTTTTTAACATTTTCTAGTTGATACATGTAAAATACACTTATGTTAAAACATATAAGGACCTATTATGAAACTCAAACGGAAGAGTCTAACGGAAATCGAGAATTTTCAGTGCACTGTAATTTCAAACATAATGCAAAACTTAAGACCAAATATGAGTTTTATCATGATTAAGCATTCTATCAACCTTTTCCCAATCACTCAAGTTTGTTAAAAATACCTAACATCAATTAATTTCCATTTGAATTTATAGGTTTTGTTAGAGACTTTTCCGTTTGAGTTTCATAATCGGGCCTATAGTTTGGTAATAGCATACATTTGCTACGCTATTGTTGTTTCTCCACGTTTCTTCAAAAATCCACGTGGTGTTGAAAGCAAAACTAAAACCAGTTGTTTCACCCACCATTCTAGAACACAATTCTTTCCTAAGCAATGCTTTGCCTGCTTGTCGTCAAACCAGTTTTTAGAAAATAAAATCGAGATGCCGAATCAGATTCGATGCAAGGTCAACGTATTTGCTACGTTGGCAGCATCGAAAGCAAATGAGCTTACCGGGTATCGCCAAGAACCAAAGATCAAAACAATTCTTATTCTAAACATCCATCGTTCCACCGCTCTACACTATGGGGCGGCCAGGAACAAACGGCAGTTATAAATCTTTTTCTGTTTTTTACTATACATCTTATTTGCTTTAATTACTACTGTTATGAAGCATAGTATTAAACATTGGAAATCTATAAGGTGGCAATTCATTTTTCATTTTTTTACTGTATAAAATCATTAAGCCGACAAGCAGCCACAAATAAGTAATTTGTGGCTTACTTTAGTTTTGATTGGTGGTATTAGTTAATGTATGTTTTGCAAGAATATGTTGTACAATGTGTTACATTTTATTACAATGTTTCAGTAAATAAATTGTCAACAATTGATATTTGCACTGTTTATGTTAAGCAAAGCTGAGCTTGTGTTGTCAGTATTGTCAGTTTGCTCTACAGTGGAGAAAAATAAAAAAAAATCTAACTGATTTGTTTTCTTTCGAGTAAGGAAAAAGTTTGTGTTGCTCAAAATAAATGCATTTTCATGATAAAAATGCTAAAAATTTAACTAATAATCAACCTGTATTAGTATTAGTAATATAATACACCCAAATGAGGTTAAAAAAATTGAGCCATATTTTAAATATTTTAGCCATATAGCCTTATCCATTCTCAAACGATGAATACAGAATACAACCTTAGGAGACATGTACCGAAAATTATGAAATATATTTTTAATAATGTTTATTTACTAAACATATGTTAAATTAAGATAAAAAAAACTGAAAAAAAACTTTGGCTGTATATTTTTCAAACATTTAGAACATTTAAACAAACAGGTTAAAAAGCTGAAAAATTTAATTTTGTTTCTTTATTTTGGTTTATGATAAATATTAAAACAAATACAATATGAAGCTAGTATGTCAAATATTCTCAACTATGTTTTTGGCTATGAAACTATGAACTATGAATGATGAAAAGAGTATGAAATTCTTTTCGGACATGTATCAAAAATCGTAGTAGTAATTCCATTGACTGCAAAAAGTAAACTAATTGTGTTAAAACATACGGTTTGGAAAAATTTACGACTTCACCAAGTTCACCTTATTCAATATTTACTTTTCCAAGAAGTGTATTCGTTTTATAATCGAAGATAAAATTGTATTTAAATTTTAACTTTAATTTTAATATTAAATATGACCGTCTATGTCCGGTAGTGCGATAATAAAAACAACCAAGGTGAGATATAAATATGAACAGAGTTGGAATGGCTGAATATTTGGAGACGTTCAGCACGAACCAAGTTTGGTAGATTTCCGGGTTGAAAAAAATGACATATTTAAATAAGAACATAAAATGAACATACTCGTTTCAGTAGTAGTCCAAGCAATCTTTTTGCTATTGATGAGCGCTTTAGATATTATTGAAGTCAATGGAAAAGCTCATAAACTTGAACGTGAACGTAATGGAAAGTGCTAAAACACGAAATTTCTTTTCGTAAAATATACGCAAATTGTGTGCTGAAGTTGCAGTAGAGATAGTAATGATTGTAAAAGCGCTAAAAATACAGACTTATTAAGTCAGTGAAAACAGTTAAAGCATTATCATAATAAGAGCGTCCATTGGCAATGAGAATCTGACGAACTAATGCTAATTTACTAACTTTATTTTATGTTGTCTTTTTTATGATAAAAGGTTATAATTTATGATTTTGTTTATAACTTGAATGCATTGCGGAAATAGTTTAGTACTAACGCTTCCTACCCAATAATTTGGAGAACGCTCCAGCCGTAAAAGTTTTGTATTTTCGTTTTGCTTAACGCGTCTCTTCGCACAAACACAACAAAGCAAAGAACCGATAGTTGCGCACTTTCGCAGTTGTTATAAGCATACATTCGTTGGACTTTCTTTGTTGTGCTCATCTTGCACTGGAGATTAGAAGCTGTCTCCAGCCTCTTCGCATACACCTAATCACGTACCGTTTCGCTGAGGCCAAACTATTTCGCTGATGCGGAGAAAAACTTCATGTTCGCCGTTGGTAAATATATCAAAGTGTCAATGTGTGCTGCAATGTGTACTTTTCGTGGTTGGAGGCATTGTCTGGAATCTCCGAGCAGGGCCTCGAGATGAAGCACGAACAAGCGAGGACGGAGAGGCGCAGAAAGTAACCAACACTCATACACACATAATCCTATTGTTTGAACCAGAAACAAAGCGCCCAACGTCCACCAGGCCTCGCTGCGTAGTTGAGTTTGGTTACTAATTAACCGAAATGGAACCAATGTACGAACGAACGAGCTGCGTTTTTTTTGCTTCTTCAATTGAACTTGAATTTGGAAGATGGCAGTGAACGTCAACTATGGTCCCCGGGGTGCCTTGTAAAGATAAAGCATGCTTGATTCTCATTCGAGATAAGTTGATTCAAACGCTATTGGAAGGAGATATGCTGTTGAAACAAACCGAGAGAGTACGTAAGTAAAAGAAGGTGAATAAGACGAAGACATATACTGAGGATACGTTGAAAACACAAGGCGATCCTGGCGCTGTTTTTCACTTGTGAATGGCACTGATACTGCGCTTCGATTGTATACTCATCGCCGTTAGTTGCTTCAGGCCCTGACAACATCGACCAGCTATCACTATCTATCGCTATCTGACTATCGCAGAACACAAAACGGGAGCCGCTTGGTAAACCAGGACAAAATATTCTCGAAAAAACAAAGAATATGCGATCCATATTGATTACACGCTTTATCTACCATCATTTTCCAATCAAGTACATTTCTACCCCTGTTCCAGCCGGGAAAAGAGTTCATCAAACCTACCATTAAACACAAAGGGCAGATTTCCATTGAACACGATCTCGGAACGTAACCGTTTAACTTGAGGCCGAACACGCATGCTTCACGGTTAGGGTAGCGTTTTTAAAGCAAGGGATGTAGACAAGACGTGTTTCGCGAAGCTCGAAAACTCTTAGTAATTCGTTATCAATTCACAACACGCTCATCGGTAACCGATACAGGACATATTGTTCCATATTCATCAGTGCAATGTACTCCTGAGCAGAGTGGAATGTCCCTGCGTCTTTTTTATTTGGTTGGGTGAGGGGGAGGGGGGCGGGCGGCGAGGCGGAAGTAGGGTAGGGGGAGAATTTGTGCCTGTGGCATGTTGTGGTTGTTAAGCACTATCCACCGACTTTAGAGAGATTTTTCCGCCGGAGACATCATGGTGGAAAGTATAATAAAAAGAAATGCCGAGCACTCCCCGGGGATGCCTTTCCCGGGTATAATTATCTTCTCTCCTAGCAAAACCGACATTGCCTGCACGGTGAGATTACGTGCGTGTATACGCATGTATGTGCGTGTGAGTTAGTCTGGAAATTCTGAAAAGCAGAGCGATGCTACAACCGTGGCAAAAGCTTTCCGGTATTTGCCTTAAGTCTGTCGGCATGCCGGGGGTGGCACGCCAATTCAGCAACATCATCCGACCGTGCTACGGTGATTTATGTCTCTCTAGCCTCCCAGGGAAGAAACGCATGGATGGAAGAAAATGAAGAGAAAAAAAATCAACAACTCTGGTTTGCGTCAATCTAGAACTTAGTGTTTCGGGAATTATTATTTCATACATGATTAGAGCGCGTTGTTTTTCGGTCGTTTCTTCGGAAGCAAAACCTTCCACCCGACTCCGCTGTGTGACGCAGACGAATGATGTGATCTTTTGACACACAGGCGATTACGCGGTGTTCGACGGTTCGGCAAAAGGAGCGACTTTTGCTTCACGCTTGCCCGGATCGCACCGGCATTATCGACATCTGCAAACGGCATACCGGGTCAGCTGGTGGTTGTGGGTGTAGAGGAGAGGCTGCCGGCAGGGCAGGTTAATTAAATCGAACCTATGTACAACACTGAGCAGGCGACCTTCGGTGCTCACTGTTGAGGAGTGTCGTCTTTTTTGAGTTTAAAGGTGGTAGCATGGTTTAGGACACTCAATATGCAATACGCTCCGTAGCATAACTATAGGACAACCTGTTTTTTATAATGAAACGAACACTCGCTCCCTTTTGACATAACTATACGACCACTTGCGAAAATTCATTTTTTATACAAATAATCGTTTTAAAATTCGATTAAGAATACCTCAACTTTTGCACGACCTTGAATAATGTAATGTTTTTAAGTGATTTTTGAAATGCATTATGACTTCTTTTATGCACTTTTCAGGCTCAAAATACTAAATTTCATGTATTTAGAATTTTCAGTTTTTTTTGTAGCATGTTTTTGTTTCATTTTTTCGAGCCACCGATAGCTACTGCTGATCCAACACGCGTAACATATATAATAAATTTTCAAAGTTGTCAGAAATTGGCTGTTTTGCGATGTAAATCGTTTTAAAATGCGTCGTAAAAATCGAAAACCAAACGTATCAAAGAACAGGTAACCTTGACATACTTATGAAATCTGACAGAATGTATAAAAAAATATGCCAAAATTTATTTTCCCGTGTGGCTTAAGGTCTGACTGGTGTCAAAAGAATGTTGTTAATTTATTCATTGCGTGTATACAGGTACAGTCAAAATAATGAATTCCACGTACTGCAAGGGTTTATTCAATGCAGTTAAATGATTTTTTCAAACGATTCAAATTAAATTATTATAAAAAAAAACAATACAATAATTGGCCTTGATAGAAATATTGAGTGTAACTTAGTTTTCCACTTAGTTTTTTAGAACGTAGACAAAAACATATAAGTATGAAATTGTTGCTTCAAACGAGCAGCCAAACAGTTCTTAAAATTGCCTTTATGGTAACTTCAAAAAGATACTTTAGTTGCAAGGTATTCGTGTTCGCTTTGAATGTGAAACGCAGCACGCATGTTGCATTTTCAACTTGACCATCACTGCGTATTGTTTTCACTTAGCTAGACACTAGTTTACACTTAGAATTGCTTCAAACATGTACACAATTAATACAACAAGTCTTACTGATTGACCAAATGCATCAAATCAAATCTAACCTTGCACTAAGCCCCAACTGCCCGGTTATCACATTTCCCGGCAGAACTTATAGCTAACGTCGACCCTATCAGCCAGACTGGGGCCTGATATCTATCACGGCTTATCAGAAAGACCTAACAGAAGAAGGAACAGACCACGCTTCACATATCACTCTCCCAGTCTCATGCGAACAATACAACCGATAATGCGCCATTCCGAGCGCTGGACGATTGTCGCGCCCACCGACGCGTGTTGCCAAGCCCGCACCACCACCAACAATCAGCTGGTTTCATGACAACACTCCGCGCATTTCGCGACTTCCTCGCGCCCCGTCCCGGTCCGTTTCGTGCCCGAAAGTGCCGCGCCAGCATACACGCCCGCCCAATCAGGTTCATAAACGTTCCCTCCACTTGCACTTTCCCGCTGGCGCGTGTGTTATTATGGCGGCGTAGATAACAAGGTTTGCCCGCGAGCTAGCTAGCGCGCAGAACGTTGGAATGTCGACGCTGGGGGCTCAACTCGGTTCGACCGTCCGGTTGTCGCCGTCAGTCTATACGCAGTGCTCGGATTGAGCAGTCGTGTTCTTGTGTCTGTTTCGTGGTGTGGTTGAGCTAGCCGAGACGCACTAGGTAAGACCCGTTGCGTAGCACCCGGAGCACCTGTCGCAGCGTTCAGGTGGTGATGGTGAGGTTAGGCTCGTTTAAATACCAGTACCGGTGCGGGATCTTGAATCTGAGCTAGCGCAAGGAAAGCAGAGCTATGCATAGTTACACATTTTGCTTACGGTCTTCTACGGCGTCTGTGACGTGCTTCCATTCCAGCGGATTTCAACACTTCAAACAACAACATACTCCCACAAAGCATCATTCAACCAGCCTCGCTGAGGCACATTGAAACAACCGAATAGTGTGAGAGAGTGAGTGTGAGAGACAGAGAGAGAGCGAGAGAGAGAGCGAGAGAGAAAGAGAGAGAAAAGAGCAGCAGAAAACATCTCAGCATGAGTTGTGCTAGTGTTTTGACCAGCAAAGACCTGCCGGACATTGAGGTAAGTTACAGGGTGCCTTGGGGCTGAAAAACAAGAGCAAGTGTAACGGTCACACAATCTTTCACTGATCGTTCCACACCACAACCATTAGCCATCCTTCAGTTGGTGCTCAAGCGGTCGCTAGATACAGCTGCGCAATTACGTCAACCTTGCTCAGACAAGAAGAAGTTGTGTAATCGCTGGTGCATAAATTAACGCTTATCACTTCATGCCATGTTGCTGTGCTTGCGAACAATTTTATTCTTGACCTCTTTTTTTGCAATGCCTTAATTATAGACGGATTCGGTCTAACGTCGATTGTCTTCAATGGCTGAGCAATAGCTTTGATATTCTTAGTTAGTCTTAGTTATCTACATGTTTGAGATGCTAGTGAAAAACCAATTACAGCTGCCATAAACAAGCAATCACAAATAGTTGGGAATAATTAATTTCCAGCAAAAATAAAATTCTTTAATAAACATTTCATTTTTTTTTCTCCAAACACGTCCCCCATGTATCAGCAGCGCAATCTGTGCTGTCTCCGGCTTTATCTGGGAGCAATGTAAGCAATTAATTATCTTCCCTCATTCTCCTGCACAGAGCCTTCTCGCGCTCAATCCGCGGGTGAAGCAGAACTGCTCGCTAGTGCCAACGACCGTTACGAAGAAAGCGAAGAAACACTGGAAGCGCAATGTGGACCGATCCTGCACCAGCTGCACACCCCTGACGAACGACTTTTCGGACATTAAGCATACGACACTGTCGGAACGTGCTGCCTTGAGGGAGGCGGCCCGTTGCCTCAAGTGTGCTGATGCGCCGTGCCAGAAGTCGTGCCCGACGCAGCTGGACATCAAAAGCTTCATCACGAGCATCGCGAACCGCAACTACTACGGTGCCGCGAAAGCCATCTTCTCCGACAACCCGCTCGGGCTGACGTGCGGTATGGTTTGCCCGACCAGCGACCTGTGCGTCGGTGGCTGTAACCTTGCCGCCGTTGAGGAGGGACCCATCAACATCGGCGGCTTGCAGCAGTTCGCTACCGAGGTGTTCAAGCGCATGGGCCTGCGGCAAATTGTGCCGCCCGGCGTGGAGCCGCTGAAGTTCGCCGACAAGCGCATCGCACTGCTCGGCGGTGGGCCGGCCTCGCTGTCGTGTGCCACATTTCTGGCGCGGCTTGGCTACCGGGACGTGACCGTTTACGAGCGGCGCTCGTATCTGGGCGGCCTGAGCTCTGCTGAGATCCCGCAGTACCGTCTCCCGGTGGACGTGGTCAACTTCGAAGTACAGCTGGTGAAGGATCTGGGCGTGAAGTTCGAGCTGAACCGGTCCCTTTCGGCGACGGACTTAACCGTGCGCGGCCTGCTGGACGGCGGGGTGGATGCGGTGTTCCTTGGCATCGGGCTGCCCCAGCCGAAGATAGACAAGGTGTTCGAGGGACTGTCCGAGGAGCAGGGCTTCTTCACGTCCAAGAGCTTCCTGCCGCAGGTGGCCGACGGCAGCAAACCGGGACTGTGCGGCTGCAAGCAAACAGCGTCCGCCAAGCTGCCCACGCTCAGCGGCAACGTCATCGTGCTGGGCGCGGGCGACACGGCGTTCGACTGCGCCACGTCCGCGCTGCGGTGTGGCGCACGCAAAGTGTTCGTCGTCTTCCGAAAGGGCAACAACAACATCCGCGCCGTCCCGGAGGAAGTGGAGTTGGCGCGCGAGGAACGCTGCGAGTTTCTGCCGTTCATGTCCCCGAAGGAGGTCATTGTGCAGGCGGGCCGTATCGCGGCGATGGAGTTTTATCGCACCGAACAGGACGACGCCGGCAACTGGGTCGAGGATACCGATCAAGTGACGCGCCTCAAAGCTACCTACGTCATCTCGGCCTTCGGTTCCGGGTTGTACGATGCCGACAGTAAGTGATGAACGCACGCTCACCTTCGCCTGCCACGTTATCAACCACTCGATTGCTTTCCATTTACAGCGATCACTGCACTGGACGGGCTGAAGATGAACCGCTGGGGTTTGCCGGAAGTGGATGCGAGAACGCAGCAAACGTCCCTGCCAGCCGTCTTTTGTGGCGGTGATCTAGCGGGGGCCGCCGAAACCACGGTCGAATCGGTGAACGACGGTAAAACCGCCGCCTGGTACATGCACTGCTACCTGCAGGGGCTTCCGGTCGACACCAAGCCGGCCCTGCCGCTGTTCTACACCGAGATCGACAACGTCGACCTGTCGGTGGAGGTGTGCGGGGTCAAGTTTGAAAACCCGTTCGGCTTAGCGTCGGCCCCACCGACCACGAGCACGGCCATGATACGACGCGCGTTCGAGCAGGGCTGGGGCTTCGCTGTGACGAAAACATTCGCCCTCGACAAGGACATGGTGACCAACGTGAGCCCGCGTATCGTGCGCGGCGTGACGTCGGGACAAAACTACGGTCCCCAGCAGGGCGCCTTCCTCAACATCGAGCTCATCTCGGAGAAGAGTGCCGACTACTGGCTGACGGGTATACGGGAGCTGAAGCGTGACTTCCCTACCAAGGTGCTGATCGCGAGCATCATGTGTACGTACACCCAGCAGGACTGGCTGGAGCTCGCATCACGCGCCGAAGCTGCCGGTGCGGATATGCTGGAGCTGAACCTGTCCTGCCCACACGGCATGGGTGAGTCGGGCATGGGCCTGGCGTGTGGCCAGGATCCGGAGCTGGTGTACAATATCTCCCAGTGGGTACGGTCCGCCGTGCGCATACCGTTCTTCGTGAAGCTAACCCCGAACATTACCGACATCGTGTCGATCGCGCAAGCCGCTAAACGGGGCAGCGCAGATGGCGTGTCGGCTATCAACACCGTGCAGGGACTGATGTCGCTGCGTGCGGACGGTACACCATGGCCGTCGGTCGGTAACGAACAACGCACCACGTACGGTGGCGTCTCGGGCAATGCGACCCGTCCACAGGCCCTGCGCGCGATCTCACTCATTGGGAACAAGCTGCCCGGCTTCCCGATTTGCGGTATCGGTGGCATCGATTCGGCCGAGGTGGCACTGCAGTTCATCCAGTGTGGTGCACCGATCCTGCAGATTTGTTCCTCCGTGCAGAACCAAGACTTTACCGTCATCGAGGACTACGTTCTGGGACTGAAGGCACTGCTCTACCTGCGGGCGAATCCTCCGCCAGAGTCATTGCCCTGGGATGGCCAGTCGCCTCCAACGGCTAAGCTGCAGAAAGGTAAACCGGTCGCACCGTTGCGTACCGCCGATGGAAAGCCTCTGCTACACTTCGGGGAGTACAAGAAGGAGCGCGAAGAAAAGCTGGCCCAGTTGCGTCTGCAGCACGGCTCATTGTGGGATCCATGCTCGGTCGCTAGTACCAACGCTGCCGGAGACACAAACGGCGCTCTACCTAGCAAAAGCCAGCCCCAGGGGTTGAACAATGTGCCGCGGGTACGGGATGTACTCGGTGCTGCATTACCGCGTGTCGGCGATTACAAGAAGTTGGACAACACCAAACAGGTGGTCGCTCTTATTGACGACGTAAGTTGAATTGGCGGCAGAACGTGTTGCGCAACGGAAGACCCTCACTCTCAATGCGCTTCTCTTTCGCAGGACCTTTGCATCAACTGTGGCAAGTGCTATATGACATGCGCCGATTCCGGCTACCAAGCGATTGAGTTCGATCCTGTGACACATTTACCTCACGTCAACGATGACTGTACCGGATGCAACCTGTGCCTGTCCGTTTGCCCCATCATAGATTGTATCAGGTGAGGGACGGAACTTCTAACCAAAATCGATCCACCGACCAACACTTTGTTTTTTTTTCAGTATGGTGCCGAAGAAGATTCCCCACGTAATCAAACGCGGGCATCCGAATGTCAGCATCGCCGTGCATGCCCTAAGTCCGTCGCAGTAGCATCATTGCCTTTATTGTCTTCGAGCACCAGGATTATTTTGCATTCAAACGCTGGCAGCTATTAGATGAACAACGTTACAACTTTATGGATGTTTATCAGCTGTGGAATTACTTGTGTCGTTTGCCTTTGTTCATTTTATAATACTCAAGAGGTAACGGATTTCTTGAATTAATTGAATGTAATTTTGATTTCTTAATAAACACTTACACATTTTGGCAGAGGATTATCCTCTAAAAACCAATTGATTGCTGATTACATCGTATGGATCGTATTCAATACGAAAATGTTGTCTTATCCGAAAATGTAATCGCAACAACGAAACTTTGTTGTTTCCAAGAACGATGACTCAATTTTTAATGTGCACGACGGACTTGTTCGGCATTTTGATTAGCTTCGCTAATTTTAAATCACGAGCAACGATCAATATTTTGTACGTTTCATTCGTTCATATGTGTGTTGTAGTGGAACGTATTATCGTATTATCGAGTTTTTGATTGCAAGTAAGCGAGACAAAATCCAAGTTCATCTATATCTGCTTAAGTTGCATTTCATTTGCGCCTTTTGAACCGTAGTACGATTTCAACAAAAAATCAGCAACTTACAGTACTGATAGTATTGAACTTATTACAAAGTCAAATAAAAAGATAAAAAAAACAGTTTAACATAAACTCAACTGTTCTTTTGTGACTAGAAACGGTAGAAACGAATAACAACGAGTTAAACGACTCAGATGAATCTGTAATAACCAACTTAACCGAGAATAGTTCGATACATTCTGCCGAAACTTCAGAGGACTTTTTTGTACATTTCACAGAAAGACCGATAAATTACTACCGAAACCAACTAATATTTAAAATTGCCCACAAAGAAGAGATAACTCAGGAAACTCCTTCCAATAACAAAAAAAGAACCATTGTATCAAAGCATTATTTTATTAACAATGATATACAATCATCTCTTCAGCAGTATCACGACGGCAAGCAAAGCGCAATTCATGCACCTGAAAACCTGTTCTAAATTATTCATGAAACATGTAAGAAATATTATGTAATAACTCTATCTCATTTCGTTGTAGCTCAGAATATGGTAGAAGACGTCATGAATGATGAAAAACAATACGCTATTATAAAACAAGAACACGATCGCGCTCATAGAGGCATTCAAGAAATTGTAAACCAGCTGAAAAGGTCGTATTATTTCCCAAAGATGAGCCAACTGGTGCGTAAATACGTAAACTTCTGCAAAGTTTGTGCGAAACACAAATATGAAAAACGTCTGTACAATATTAAAATCTCGCCAAGTCCAATCACAACAGCACCTTTCCAACGCGTACACATGGATATATTCGGAATAGATAAAAATTATTTTCTATCGTTCGTATGCGCGTTTGCGAAACATTTGCAACTGGTCAAAATAGAATCACGTAATACTGTTGATATACAATGCGGACTGGCTCATTATATCACGACATTCGGTACCCCAAGTAAGATTGTATGTGATCACGAATGTTCGTTTAGAAGCGTGCAACTACACGGATTCTTAGACAACTTGGGAATCGAATTAGAATTCGCTTCAAGTTCTGAATCAAACGGCCAAGTCGAAAAAACCCACAGTACAATAATTGAAATCTTTAATACAAACAAACAAAAATTTCCCGAGTTGCCAACTGTGGAAATTATACAAATAGCCGTTTCCCTATATAATGGCAGTGTACATTCGTCAACTGGTTTTACTCCAAACGAAATAATATTTAACAAGACGAGCGAAATCGATCGTAGTAATGTAATAGAGAAATCAAAACAGATATTCCATAAAGTAGAAAACAATCTTAATAAGACAAAACTAAAAATGGAGAAAAACAACGATAAAAAAGAGAATCCTCGAGGATAGGTAAAGAAGTTTACGTAAAAAAAGGGGTACGTAAAATACTCGATGAGCGGTTTCGTACTACCAATTGTATAAAGGAAAACTAAAGAACTATACAAATAGGTAGAAATGTGAAAAAAAAGAAAAATCTAAGAAGAGTTAGGAAAAAATCGTAAATATTACTGAGTGTTAAGATTCGTTCTATCGGCAAAGTTAAGTATTTCGAAAATTGTAATTAGTAGGATTGTACTATTCCTTTTTTTCCCAAATTTGTAAATAACAGTAAGGTTTGCGGATATCATACTTAGATAGGTCATAAAAAAACAATTGCATAGCGTTCATTGTATCGTATTGTAACAAAAATGTATGGTGTCATGGTCGTCATGGTCAACATACGCCACATTGCACCGTAGAGCCGATACCATCCCATCCATCATAAGCTATCCTC
The DNA here is from genome assembly GCA_000349145.1 of Anopheles dirus. Taxonomy (NCBI): domain Eukaryota; kingdom Metazoa; phylum Arthropoda; class Insecta; order Diptera; family Culicidae; genus Anopheles; species Anopheles dirus. The sequence goes on from KB673712.1 coordinate 55,741, forward strand.
CCCGACTCGCAAGGATACGAGCGAGGTAAAAATAAGTTCATGCTCGTGAAATATTTATTCAATTTCCATTTGTAATATTCTTAATAACATTTCAATATTATTCCCAATAATACTTCATTACCAGTAATGCCAGACTGGTAATTAGATTAGATTAGTTAGATTAACAGATTAGTACTATGTAATGTAGTAACAGGAAAACACATACACATATAACAACTTCCAGAATGTTTTTTTTTTTCTTCCAATAGTGTCTCGTCTAACTTGAGCTGTAGGAGGCTGGAGTTGTCTATTAGCTGACCTGGTGTTATTCGTTTGAAAACTACAAGCTGGGGTGACGCTCCTGAGCAAGTTTAGTGCAAATTACATGTGTTAATTTGAAAATGTACAACAAAGTAGTAAATTACTGGGTTTTTCCAATTCAGATTATTTATTAACATCTACATTTACATCAAACCAGCGTGAAGTTCGGTAAAACAACTCCGACACATCTGCGCACTTGGGCACTTTGTGCAGTTCACACATAAAGTATTTAATTTGTGATATTTTTCCTAACTTGTTCACGTTCTGTATGTTGACGTTTTCTTTCTGCAAGTACATGTTTTTTACCTTTTTTCTATTTGTTTTGTTTTTACCTTTTTTCTATTTGTCTAGCACAAATTTATTAGTTTCAAACCAACCTTTTAGGAACATTTCCCTAAAGATTCTTATGTCAACTTTGCAATGCTAACTTCCGGTACCATTTAATACATTTTCGAATGTTTGTCTCATATGACGCCATTTGATCGCTCTTGTCCATTCCCGATTGGCCAATATTATACTCCATTACCGCAAAAGGTTTCAATTTTGATGGACGGCCACTAAGTGTAGACTCGGTGTTCGGAACCATCTTTACATTTCTCCATTTCCGCACTACAATTCCATTCATGCCTTCTTTAGCCATTATCTCACCCCTTTTGAACATGGAATGCCTTTTTTTATTGTATCGTGATGTTCCCACTACGTGCGTCTTACAGTTTAGAGCAGCAGCTAGATAGCTGGTGTAAAAGTTGTCATCCAATAATGTTCGCTCTTGGTGCAACAAACAAACCGCTACGCCAATTTTTCTTTTTCGATGGTGTTTCTACCATAATAAACTTTTGTGTACCATGTGTATCCTTCTTTAGAGCACAGTTTTTGCAATTGTATACTATATTTATGGGCCTTAGTTAGAATGTACTGCCAGTATATAAGACGTGCTCTTCAAGGAACCATTGTCTCATCGACAACAATGTCTTGCCCAGGTTGAAAAAATCTTCTAATAATTAGCTGTCAATTTTTACACAAGTGATGGAACTTCCCCTAATCTACCATTGTCTTCTATAGCTTCATTATTAGCAAAATGAAAATATGCTAAGAGTGCTTTAAAACGATTGCCGGACATTGTGCTGCGCGGTAATGGAAAACCATATAACCATAAACCATATACCATAAAACCATATCTGGAAAACCATACATCTTTACACGTGTTTGTACCAATCTCATCCAAACAATTAGTGCTTTTTTTACTTCTTCTGCAGTGGTTGTCTTCCTTCTATTCTGACTAGAATTTTCAGATATTTCATGACCGATACATTTATGTTCTGCGTATCAGTAAATAACGTATTCTGCATATCAGTAGCTTTCAGTTGCTAGAAGGTTTATTACATTTTCATCCAAGAAAATCAACAGCACCTCGCCTGGGCTAATATCAATTCCCCAACTCCAACGAGAGACCACTTTTCCGGTAAAAGCAAATGATTTCCGGTAAAAGCTACAAAAATCGTCTCATTCAATATTGGACAACGAATCACAGACTCTGCTTATTTCCTTTTAATCATCTTTAACTAGTTCGTGAAGCATTTCTTCGAGATCCTCACTTGCACATATTTCCTCAAAATCCGAGCCTGAGCTTGACTCTTCCCACATGGAATGCTCTCTCAAAATAGTATGGAAAGTTTGGGTCTGTTCCCGGTCTGTACCCAGTCTGTTAGTATAAAGTACAGACCCGACCGAAATCAGCTGTGACGTCACGCGCTTCTCGCCGCTCTCGATTTTGTTCTCTCTTCTCTCTCA
>KB673734.1:35742-48152 GCA_000349145.1 Anopheles dirus
GCTACTCGTCGTCGTCTTCGGCGCGGTTCGTATCACACGTCATCGTTATCGTCACCGGTCAGCGCCGAACCGGAGGTCAACGCTACCAGATGCGTCCAGCACGTGTCGCCACACTATAGCGTCACCTGTTGGTCAGCTCGTTCTCGTTCTCGTCGTCGTCGTCGTAGCGCCGCCTGCTGGTCAAATTCTGAACCGGTGATGACATCTGGGGCGGCTAACTCTGTGGTGCTGTCGCTCACGATCGGCTGCTTTGACAACAACCAGTTTTACTGAATGATTCAGTAAATATACTTTTACTGAAAGGATTACTGAACTTTCAGCTCATGCAGATTCAGTAAAACTTTACTGAACTGCAGTAATAAATTTTTAGTGTGTAGATAGGCGCGATGTATATGCGGTAAGTGAAATATTTCAGACGACAATGAAATGTTTCGATAACAGTGGAGGACTACCCGCTGTAGAGCAATACGGTGAACGAGAGAGAAGAATCGACCTTTGACCACGGAAAGATGCGGTCACAGCGGTCAAAACGGTTAGAAGCAAAGATAAACGCAAAAGCAAGACCTCGTGAAAGTGTCGGGAATTTTAAAACTCTTCGGAAAATACAAACCCTACGCTTCTCGGAGATTTCTTTGTGCGTTTCTTCTTTTTTGGTTTGATATCGCAACAATGGTAGTAACGAAATTACCCCGAAGGCCCTCAATATATTAAACAGAAACTAATGGGTAATGTTTCTGAACTCTTCTGGTAATGTTAAAGAACTCGTAATGAAGGTTAAAATTATGGTTCGGATTTTTCTTACGTGATCTTTCAACAAGGGTGGCTGATTCCTCATTATAGCCAAAATGCAATTTCAATTTTTATCGTGGATATTAATTATAAAACTTTTATTTCAACTAAATATAATGCAGTTTATTATTTATTGTTGTCCGCTTCAGTTTGTTACCGTTGATGACATTAGGATACCGTGGTCGTGCATTATTAGTTTTAAAAATTGCTGAGGTGCTTGATTATTAGATTTAAATTTTACGCTAGCTATGATTTCGTCAAATCGATAACGCTACCTATCTAGAATTCATTTAACCGACAGATTCATGAACGACATGCACCAAGTAGGGGGACATACCAGCGGATATGGTTTAACAAAGACAAAATAGATCGCTTTTTATGTTTCTAAAGCGAAAGCAATGGAAAATTCGAAATACTTTCGTTCACTATTGTTTATGTAAGGATAGTGTCAACAATTCACTGGTACGCAAAAGGGACAGTAAGCAAAAGGATTGAGTAAACAAAACAAATGACCCATCCTATGTCTCCGTATGATGTCCAGTGACAATGTAGGTCGTCACTTTTCCTATTTGTTATATCAAATCAAAAGTACCGTTCTGCACATAGCTGTAGCAGCATTTCAAACTCTTATCACCATTACATAATGATATAAGTTTGAACAAGTCTTTTATCTAACGATGTCGATACAACCGAGCCATGATGGACGTGAAACAGTTACCTATTTCATTATGGTAGACATGTTTGCATTAACATGAATTAACATGGATACATGCATAAACGTACACTTATAAGAAGAAGAATGATATAACCTCTTCTTTGCCTTTCACTCATTATTACACATTCAGTATCACCTTATCTTACCTAGGTATAGCTTGTGTTTACATACTGGAATGATGGAAACATAGTGTGCATCGCAAATTATGTTTGTCATAGTAAGCATTGTAAATGCGAATAAACTTAATCTTGCATTGAACCTTGAAGAAATAAAACGTTCTTTATTTCTTCTAACAAATTATGGGCTCAGAACGGAAAGGGAATGATAAACAATTTCAGCGCATTATTGGCATTTTGCTGTATTTATCCGTTAATACTCGACCTGACATTGCTATAAGTATATGATTTCATGGAAGACAAGGATTGGACTTCGACCTTTACGCGATGAGGAGTGATGGAAACATAGTGTGTATCGCGAATTATGTTCGTCATAGTAAGCATCGTAAATGCGAATAAACTTAACCTTGTATTGAACCTTGAAGAAATAAGACGTTCTTTATTTCTTCTAACATGGAATACAATGTAACAATCCATCTACGACAGAGGTGGGTAATAAAAACATTTACAAAAAAAAATATCAGAAAAGACGATGTCACACGAAGCAATCATAAAACCAAATGCAATATGTTTCAATTTGCTATAACAAAGCACAACGAAGTTTTAGTGGCTTGGCAATAATAACACAACAAAAATTAGAATAGAACTACATTTAAAATAAGGTTAACGATGATTAACTAAGATGCTGTACTTTCTGTTGTTTAGTTGCGACAGTGCACTCTTTTTCCAATAGAACATGCAAATTTTCCCGCTTAATTTAATTCCAGCTTCGTTTAATTTTACTCTATATGTGCGACAACGCGACCGTGTGAAGTAATCATCGTGTTGTGGTCTTAACAATGTTACCGTCACGGTGTACCTACCGTGACTGTACGGCATCTATCTGCAGACAAACGGAACAAATTTTGATCTTCTTTCCACGAGGAATGTGACAGATCTGTGACGCATATTAAAAATAATTTATCCAACGGCAAAAATTGCATTGATTTTTTTTTTACCCGGTTTCGATACTGTAAATTCGTATATTTTCTATTAAAGCTATCCATCAAACTTGTCCTTTCTTTCCTCTAGCATCACACTGTGCGGGTTTTAATCGCTTGCATTACACGCTATGTTTGTTTTGTTACATATATTTTGCTCCTAGTCACAGTCAGAAGCGATGTCTATCACGATTGATAGCCGTTATCGTAATATTCATAAAGGCTGAAATTGTCATTCGGTTTCTCATCTTTTTTTCTTTCATGATAATATCTTCTAGATGTACATTAACAAATACGCATACTACTAACCACCAATATATACTAAGAATCCTGTTGAAATTCACCCACATGGAAGCGAATACATTCAAATTGATAAAAAAAATGCCCAATAAACAAACTACACAACTGAAAATGGCCATTTAAGGGCTGGATTATTTAATACATACATATCCCAGTCAAGTGTGAACTTGAACCATACGATCGCGTAAAACATGTACAAGTAAATACAATAGGTATGTTTCTTAGGCAACCAAACCAGTGCGACTACCATCGCCGTACAATAGTAACTATTTCCGCGTAAAAATCCTGTTCTCCCACATCCTAGTAAATTTTCATGGTCGATAGTGACTTATAATCGTCGTAATGCAAAGAATGTACTTCACCTTCCAAGTAATCGACGACTTTGAAAGGTAACTACAAATAAACTTGATCGCGCCTGCGTTTAAAAGAAAACACGCGAAAATTGACTGTATGGCTATCAATATGATTCTGTGCAAGACAATGTAATGATTTGTAAACATGTATAGAATGTTAAAAGCATTTTCTAATCTTAAAAATAACCTAATGCATAATTTTAGAAATTTTATATTTCCAGCGAAATGTTTGTGTGGTCGGGAAGTCTACTATGGCACTACAAGTGCCAGAGTAGTCCATAGTAAAGCAAACACGTTTAACATTGCCATTAAATTCGTGTCGATAATTGAACGCAGCTATAATCAATCTCATCATTTTAACGGTTATTGGTAGAAGCACTAGTCAGATTACTCTATTGTATCACACCTCGTATATATGAAAGACTATGACAATCGCATAAAAGTGTTGACGGGATTAGGATTTCAATAAAGCAAGGGCAGCAATCACTAAACAGCAGCAATCACTAAAAGTTATCTTTAAATGACTGCGCAGGGAAAATATAGAAAACCCCATCAATGGGTTTAGCATTCATTACTTGTTCACACTCTAAATTACACCATAGCTACAAATAACACTCACAAACCCACCACACTTCCCTGCAAGGGTCGTGATAAAAAAATAAACAAACAAACCCATCAATGGGTAAAAAAATAAATTCACACACAATTTTAAAATTTTGGTTTGCATCATTCCACACAGTTCCGATCCGTTCCTTGTCCGATGCATAACGATATATCTAATTGCTTTCTCTATTCTTACATACTTTTTCCCCCGATCAGACGGGAGCTATTCTCATATCAGTATCTTCTCCGGACAGAGTGCTACTATCGTCGATACAGAATAGAATATTTGACGCAGCCCAGAGCCTATCGACGTTCCAAAGGTTTTCCAGCGCAGATGTTACATCACAGTTATACCAGTAGTTGAGCGTGGCACCATCGTATGTTGGTCTGCGTTTGGATTAAATCTTTTTGGCACCTAGCTTCATTGGACCACTTCCAGCGCTACCGGCACGTGTTGCTCGTTTGGCCTCCAGTTCGCGTTGACGCAGCATTTTTTTTTCTTCTCGTTTTCGACGTGCTTCATCCATTTTGGCGCTACCTATATGTCCGTCAGGTGACCACGACAATACAATGTGAACCAGAAAGAAGACAAAAAAAAATAACTAAGCAAATGGAAGCTTAACGATGGTGTAGGTTTGTTGTTAATAGAAACATGAATATCGTTATGAAAATAATACCATTATAATACAATCAAACACAAAAAAAACAATATGACTTAGATGCGATAACCTACATAAGAAGATAAGCATGTTGATCCTAAAAATATCACTATTGAAGGTGTTATTATAACTATCCCATTGGTGCAATTAATGAGGAGGAAAAACAGGCATTCGAAAAAACAGTTATTGCAAAAAATATCGTGGTTGGAAAACAGTAAGCAGCAAACCAACAAATAAAAAAACCAAACGTAGAAACATTCGTATGCTTGTATATATGATGCAGCTGAGCATTATCTGCATGATGCAGATAACAAGACTGCATGATCTTCTCAGCAGCCTCTTAAGACCAACAGACATCAAAACGCTCTCATTTTTTCCTCAAGTACGCACACAATATGTCAATCATGGATGGTTGGCAGCAAGAGCCATTTTAGCAGCAAAAAAAGTTGGCCGCCGACGAATTAAGCTTCAAGATACAACAGTCGTTACCGGGTGATTTGGTATCTTACAAATCAATTGATACAGTATGTGATCCCAACGAAGCTGTGAATTATTCAACAGAATTGTTGAATCCTTAGACTTTCCAGGCATGCCGCCACATCTTCTACGAGTGAAAGTTGGATCCCCGGTAATTTTACTTCGTAATTTAAACCCTCCCCGTATGTGCAATGGAACGCGATTAGTTGTTACAAAGTTATCCAACAACATAGTAGAAGCCACGTTCCTCATTAGATTAGCTTTCGCAATCACTATTAATAAGTCTCAAGGCCAAGGATCATTTGATTAATGCTGCTTTGCTGCATTGTTTGCCAATTCTAGATCCTATTCGCTCTTATTTTACCCTATAAAACACAATATATATGCACTGCAAATTATACTTGGGCAGACCAACGTTTGCCGGGCCAGCAGCTAGTTACTTTATATTTTCCTTAGTTGCTTCTACACACAATGTTGCAAACAACAACAATTCAAATAAATTCAAATCTCTAGCAGCATTATAAAAGCAAACCAAATAATGAAAACAAAAACATGAAATAATTACCGTCAGCTAATGAAAAACGGTTTGGAAACCGTCAAATCACAGAAGGGAATCGTCTCGCATCGTATGAAGAAGTCTATTAAATGGGCTAAACTAGGCAGATGGAGCTTTGACATAACGGCGAGTAGTCTTTACAGGGTTTACCACAGCCGCTGACACATACTGCACACTTTTTGATACAAGCGGCATACTCACTTCGAAGCCGCGGTGTGTTGACACACCGCGGTGGCTTCGAAGTGAGTATGCCGCTTGTTTCAAAAAGTGTGCAGTATGTGTCAGCGGCTGTGGTAAACCCTGTATATTTGATGATGATTTGAATGTCAATGACACTTTTGCAGCTTTCAGTTACGAATTATGAAAAATTAGTAGTTTTATCGATATGTGGTTTACGATTTCTGAAAAATAAGTAGTTTTATCGATATGTGGTTTTAACCCAAAGTATTATAATCTAGCAATGATTTTCAAAGATTTTTTTACAAATACAAAATCCAAATGCAACTTTTAACGTGGAAACTTTGTGTTAATTCATACTTGATCATTCGAAAGATTATTTTCGGCATTTAATAATTCGGCAAAGTATATTTTCGACCAGCTATGCGCTTACTATTTTAGTTTAATAATCATTAGAGATTGTCCGGTTTCCCCTACGTCTTCCTGTTTCCTTTGCCAGTCTCCTCATCCGTGAAAACATCGTTTGTTTCAATCACAAAAAAAAAAAACAAACATTTATGAGTAACACATTTTGGAGTCCAAATTTCGTGTTTAATTTTTGTGACGGCACATGTTTAATTGAGAGTACCAGGATCGGAAACTTAAAGAGGTAGGATCATAAACCAAATGGATGAACCAAATAAACCACATGGAATCTACGCACAACTGGTAAAAATGTCAGCTCAATCCGTCAACAAATGCCAAAAATAACTTTCTAGGTGTCAACTGATACCAAATTTGCACGTGAGGAATATTCGATCCTGTAGGAATATTCGAACTTTTTAGGTACATTGAATTTACGTGTACGTCTTCTTCGAAGGTTGGAGCAAAAGAGAGTGAGCTTTTTGCTAACGTTTACCCTGCTGACATAAAGCACATGTTACTCGACTACTCGTGCGTTTTCTATATTTAACAGATCCCAGTATTAAGCATGTGTTCTATAAACATAATGTGAACATAATTATGAAATAAACGATTAATGATACCGTCAACGTGTGCTTTGAAGCAAACCTTTGTCAAACGCTTCACCGATTTCGAGGATGCGTAAAGGATATGATACGGTAAATCATCCCTTCGACAAAATAAATGAAACGCGACGTAACGATGGCAATGATGGAAATGATGATGGCGATTATGACGATGATAATGTGGAAAGTGAGGTAGGTTACCAGCGGCATTGGACATCGTAAGCAATATACAGCAAAAGTAGCTCAGTAGCGCTTTCTTCGATTGTGAAAGTGATTTCTCCGATGCAAACTGTGCACTATATCATCTACGCACCGTTTGCATGATTTTGTGTGATGAGATAGAGAAAAAGAGAAAAGTGAACATTATGCAGAGGATAAGAAAGGAGAAATACGCTAAGCCATAGTTTTACGATCAGTAACGGTATTTTTAGGTGCTTCGAGTGCACAAAAAGTTTGAGAGCCATCGACATGCGGTTTTCACTTTGATATTATTTGGCACGATGTGGTATTTCGTATTGTAGGACTTCGGATTATTTTCAAATCCGTAAAGTTTGGCAATGAGGGTATATAATACTAAACTAACGCCGGCACATTCACCATTTTAATCACGATTACGATCAAACAATTTGAATGATAAAGCCGTTTAAAACTAACGGACAAATCAGGTGTCAATTGACACTTTTGCAACTTTGACCTTCGATAACTCTAAAACGGTTAGAGATATTGACAAACGGTTTTTACTCAAAGTCCAAATTTTTGGAAAGTTTTTAAGAGTTTTTAAAAATTTAAAAATCCGTAAATTTCTGAGATACAACTTGTTACTCCTTTCGTGTAAATCGAGGTGTCAATTGACACCTAGAGGGCTATTTATGGCAATTGTTGAGCGATTGGGCTGAAATGTTCACCAATTGTGCGCAAACTATTTTAGTTTTGTGATCCGTTGAGTTTGTGACTCCCTCTCGTTTGCTCCCAGCCACCTTGAAGTGAAAATCCGCCGACGTCAAGGTTCAAGGTTTCAAGGGTCAAGGTTCGCCGTTCCAAGGTTTTTAAAATTTTGGCATCGGCGGATTTTTACTTGAGGGGGGCTGTGGAGCAAACGGGAGGGGGTAGGGTCACAAACTCGACGGATTATAAAACTAGAATAGTTTGAGCACAACTGGTAAAAATTTCAGCCCATTCGGTCAACAATTGCCAAAAATAGCCTTCTAGGTGTCAATTGACACCATGATTTGCACGAAAGGAGTATTCGGTCCATTTGACCGTAAGTGTTAATCCGTATAACTGGTTCTTCTGTTAGGGATTCCAGACATATTTTTGTACCTGTAGTCTAGACGGTCTGCCAGGCGACCAATAGCCCAACAGCAAGATGATCGTCTTCATCAACAAAACACGTTTGGTTCTATTTTAGCTATTCTATTTACAACGCAAGTTTTTTGTTCCTTCAGTGACTTATCGCTCGCCAGTATCTCACATGAGAAGTAGATCAAAATGTGTGCGCGGCAACGGGGATACATTTGTAAACTCGAGTCGAGTCCCCAAACGAGAATGTTATTCACTGAAACTTTTATCACGCTATTTTCACCCGTCGTGGCCAGGCACCTATAGAGGCTATTATAGAGAAATGCCGCATAACGAGGCACCGTATAAGATGCGTATAGATATTAATTGTTGTATTACATAATCTAAACAATCTTATCAACGTATTTTATATTCGAATAGAAATGAAAATACATATATAAACGGCAAATAATTACACATATATCGCTTGTCGCAGAGACATCAGCGCTAAGCGAGGGTTACTATACAACAAGCCACCAATTTGTCTAATTTGACCAAAAAAACACTGCAGAGACCACTTTGAATGAAAAACGAAATAAGTAAACGAAACAGTGGATGAGGATGTTAACAAACGATGAATGCTCCAGAAGCGAACGAAGTATATGATGCAACTAAAAATATTACATTATTTTCAGAGTAATTTACAACATTGCACAAGACAATATAACAATATTATTGCATGTAAATATCAAGTGAACACCGTAGGTTTATGCACGATTTGCGCTCAGATTTAGTTTAGTGGCATATAACATACCTGAAGTGTTAATTTAAGGATATCAAGTATTTTGCGATATTTAGCATTAATATTTCTGTTTGCATTTAAATTAAACCAACAATGATATATTTTAAACTTTTTATCTGTCAACTATGTATACAAATATGCATTAATACCTTATAGCCGGAAGAGACGAAAGAAGCCGAAAAGGCTCAAAGTCTCTTTAAGCCATACAAACAACAACAACCTTATAGCCGGTTCAGGTATTAATTAACACCAGAAGGCTATTATTTGCAAGTGCAGACAAACTAAAAACCATTTTTGAGTCCAGATTCCATGAACCGATCCAAAAGAGCAGAAGTAATAAAAGAGCACAATTTGGACTAAAAATGACAAATTTTTTGCGATCGCATTCCTATAGATGTGATCCGTTTACACATTTAAATAATCAAGAAAAAAAGAAGAAAAAATAAAATAATTGATGATATTGATGTTCATTTATGTTTATAATGATGATGATGCAATTGGAGTAATCAACGAAGCAAAGCTTGATTTCCATTGATATAGGTCGATGAAGTCCCGTGAACCGTCAGTGAACTGTCTTATCGGCTTGTTGACTTAAAGTTATGTTATGGAAAATAATACTTGCTCGACTAGAAAATGCACGCTTAATGTGAAGCAAGCACTTAGTCAAGGGTACCGCTAGATTAAATCAATCGCACGGAACAATTTAAATTAATTATTAACTATACAAATTGAATTATTGGATTGTTCGCAATCATATGGAAAATTGTTTAACACTTACGGTCAAATTGATCGAATACTCTTCTTGTGCAAATCGAAGTATCAATTGACACATAGTATGCTATTTTTGGCAATTGTTGACCAATTGGACTGAAATTTTTACAAGTAGTACGCTAACTATTCTAGTTTTATAATCCGTTGATTTGGTGACCCTACTCTCCCTCGTTTCATCCACCACCCTCTCTAGTAAAAATCCACCGACGGTTTTCAATATTTTGAAAACCCTCAAAACTATACGCAAAATTTTTCGGAGCCCGAATTCCATGAAATGGCATATAGGGGCAGTGGTCCACAACCCACGAACCACGATTTGCCCCAATGGAGTATTAGGTCCATTTGAACGTTGAAAAATAAAATTGAAATAAAATTACCTAATTTCAAGTTAATTTGTCATAAAATTTAAACAATCGTTTTGAAGACGTGATGCATACTTTGGCATTGCTTGTTGATGGATCCTTGTCCTCTGGGGACTCGACGTTTGACAGCGGGGGCTGTCAACCATCGACGTTCCCAGGACACAAGAGTCACGATCGGGCGGCCGACACAACAACACGGCGAGAGAGGTAGCGTCTCGCTACAGTGCGCGTTACTGTAATTGTCTGTGATCAATAAAGTACCTGTTTGTTTTGTACAGTATTTCTGTTATGCGTGTTTATTGTGAACGACACCAGTTCATAACACTTATGAACATATACAGTGGCGACAAAGCCAGCCACTCATATACACGCAGTCAACGACTAAGACAGAACGACACAATCCTCTCATTTTCGAAGAAGCGTGTAAAATATGCAAAATAAAAAAAAGTAATAATTGCCTATTAAAATGATTATACAAAATAATGATCAATAAAAATATTCAAACCAAATACCAGGAGGTATTTCATTTTGACATTGAATTTTCGCATTTCGAAGCAAATTATCATTATCATTATATGTTAAACTGTTTTCATAGCATTCAGCAAAATACTATTATGGGTCGTCCCTGAACAAGAGATTAACAACGATTTCGAGAATCACAACAGCGGAACGGTATCAATGTCAACAGAAAATCAACATTTGGTACGTACGTGATGAGTTTCCTATGCAAATAATTTTCAATCCAATACAAAGTATTCCCAATGTTCATGCTCTCGCCATTGGCATATGTATTGTGCTGATTTTTTTTTCATTTTTTACAAAACTGAACCACAATTGAACACGATCATCCTCAATAACCAAGCGGACCCTACAACATGAAATTCAACCTCAAAAATTATTTCTAACACTTCTTGAATATGAATTTAAATTTTTCGAATGGAACAGGGATCGTATAAGGTTATAATTTTAATATAACACTAGAATAATGTATGCACAACTGCCGAAAATTTCGATAATTTGGAGTTTGCCGGCATAAGAGAAGCTTAGGTCTTTTGACACACATATATTGGGCAACCAAATTAAATGAAATAAAATTATGAAAAGTCGGTCACAAAGTAATTTCAACTGAAAAGGAGTTTTTAAAACCAACTCGTAAGTTATGTCGTTTTCAAGACAATGCTATATGGTTGAACACAATTGTGTTGTATAATGACAATGTTTGCCTAGCAGTATTACATTAGCTTACCTGTGTTTGGTTCGTCAATCGGCTCAAAATCACCATCGTCCCATCCTCCAGCAGCATCACCTCCATTGCTCCAACCGGTCAGTTGATTACTATTGCCAGTAGTACTGTTTAGTATGTTGTTCATATTTTTGAGAGCGATCATCTTGCTAGGACTGCTGCTGTGGTTCGCTGTGTTGTTGTTGGTGTTATTGTTGCTGTTACTAGTGTTAGTGCTAGTGCATGTGCTGCTACTACTGCTGTTGTTGCTGCTTGCTTTCACCGTACTATCAGTGACTGAAGAACTGGTCGTGTTATTAATCGTGCTATTGCTACTGCTACTGCCGCCTCCACCACACCCTGTATTTAACGGACTACCACTGGTGCTGCGATCGATAAATGAAACGATATTTGATAAGACTGCTGATTGGTTAGTAGTTCGTGACTCCTCAGTTTGCTGGGCCTGGTTATGTTCATCTTCGTCTTTTTCGTTTAATTCGGTTTCGTTCTGCAAACAAAATAAAGAACATCCCATAAGTCATAAGAAAAAAACCCTTACTAATATTTTAAACTGTACAGTTTGATTTAATTGGTTAAAATAAAGCTTTGGGCGATAATAACAAGGCTTTTCTGTGTTTTTGATATTATCTCATTTAATCCGTCACGAGGTTTTTTATGGTTGCCTAGATATTTTTGAAGCCACCTCGCAATCAATTGATGGTATCCTATTTTTCATCCTTCCTGAAGTAGTTTGACGGTTTCCCATAGAAATTTGTCACGTTTTGTCAACTCCCGTTGCCGTTTGCCTTTATATTCGATTCACTTTGTTTATCACAGTTTTGTAGCTCAATGTAAATTTACTGTCAAGAATGGTGCCAATGTCTCAAGTTATTATACTTGATGAATATTACTGAATAATCTGATTATTATTATTATTACAACAGTGCACGATCTCGTGGAGGAGGAGTGCTCATTGCTGTTCGCTCTACACTTGTTTCGTGTGAGTGCCGAGTTCCAAGCTCAGGACTCGAAATCGTCTGGGTGAGAGTGGTTGGAGATAGAAGTTCTCTCTTCATTGGCTGTATATACATCCCTCCATACCTGAGCACCGACAACGTAACGTTGCAGAGCCTGGCAAGCACACTAGAAGGCATCAACGAGCTTATGAAACCAAATGACCAGCTGATGCTTCTTGGCGATTTTAACCAAAGTCGTATTGACTGGGATTCATCAGGACCTGTCT